>CAUYQG010164334.1:0-13364 GCA_963574415.1 Tarsius wallacei
TTTTTGTTGTTTTGTTTTGTTCCCGGTCTGTTGAGCCAACCACATCCAGTGAAAGGAAAAACAGGCACAGGGAATACAGCGGGGTCTGAGCCAGTCACCAGCCCTGGGCGGGCCTTCGGTTAGTCAAGTCAGGGTGGGCACAGGAGCTGTCGTGGGCAGAAGAGACACTGGAGACGGAGGAGTGGTCAGTGGGGACAAACTGGGGATGACTTGTAGGAATTCCTGTTCTTTCTTGAAACCTGCGAGGCTTTCCTCCATATCAGCATGACAGGAAGTAGAAACATGGCTGCTATAAGGTGGGGAAAACATTGAGAAGGATAAAGACTAAATAGAAAGCATAAGACATTTATCCAAAGCTTGCCAATTCTTGCTTGATATTTAAAGACACCAAGGAGTAAGGCTGCTGTCCATCACTCTCTGAAGAGTTGCCTTGAGATGGTGTGTGCAGAAAGGGGATTAGAAATCGGAATGCCAAACCGGAGAGTAAAATTGTGCAAAAGAATGCAGAAAGTGTCTTGTAAAGTTTGCGACCATTCCACGCTTTCTGTAATAGCGAAACATTTGAAACAACTCGGTGTCAGTCAGCAGGAAATGGGTTAAATTAAATGCTGGCTTGTCCACATGGTGGGGTCTCAGTCGCTGTTTAAGGGTGAGGAAGAGCTCTAGACACCTGGTGCCTGAGAAGGGAGACACCCCAGCCTCAGTCTGGTTTACTCGGGTTCTTGACGCTGTTGTGAGAAAGACTTCAAGGACAAGCCAGAAAACAAAAACAGAAGAGAAATTGTTTTGTTGTAAAAAGCAAGTTCACCCTCGAAAGAGGGAGTGCGGACACACTGGAGGGAGTCAGTGGTGCCCAGCGGGACCCAGGTTTTTCTTTTCATCGCTATGTCTAACTAAGGGGTGGAATGCTCACGTGAGGGGGTGGAATGTTTGCGGGCTTTCTGGGGCAAGGCGGGGCTTTCCCAGAATGGCTGCCCTCCCCTTTTCTGCCCACATTCGGTCACGCCTGGGACTGTGGTCACAGTGCTGGTGGGCGTGTCATTTGGTTTGCTAAGCTATTGCAAGGAGGGGAACAGCTTGCTGGTCACATCTGTCAACATGTTGGATGAAACTGAGGGTGGACGGTAACTCTTGGGACCAGGCTTCAGAGCCCCTGAAGAACAGGACTTTTTCTTGGGGTGATCGCGTGATTTCTCAGCTGCTGCCCGGTGTTTTTCCGTCCTCCTGCGACCACCCAGCTCTGTTCCGATCTCACGCTGATGGGGAACCATCTCCCCTGTGCAATATTAGAGGAAAAACACAACGACCTGGCCCAGAACAGTGGACACAGGATACTGCTCTTTCTGTAAGGAGGGGGGATTATGAATATATGTGTACACCTTTGCTTACACTGGCAAGGAGAGACAGCACAATAAAAAGACAAACTAAAAACTCATTAAAAAAATATATAGGGGAATGATCTGGGCAGAGAAAGTGAGGAGGAAGCAGGACTTCCCTGAGTGCACCTTGATGTGGAGTTTGATTTGGAGTCATGGGATGTTTTGACGTAATCATAAAACACGTTACACCAAAAAAGCACCCCCAGGACTCACACGCAAAACGAGGAAAAATAAGCACTCGCACCCAACTGAGCGTGGCCAGGGACATCCCCACACAGAGGAAAGAGCCGTCCCAGGGGACCGCAGAACTGCTGCTAGCGGCAGCTGCCCGTTCGTCCCGGGACACACGCTAAGGACGCTCGCTAAGCAGTGCCAGTTCCTTCGGCAGGCTTCCTGCGAGGCGTCCTGTCGGGTGTTGAGGGGTTAAGGCTTTTCCACCTGAGAGGGAGTAAAAAGCGTCCGCTGAAAAGTTTTATGTGAAAGCCCATGCACTAAATCTGAGTGAGAGGATCCTAGGGTCCGCTTGGCGAGACTTCTGAACGACAGGAGGGAGTGCTCACCTGATGGTGCACATCCTGGTGTAGACTTGTAGCAGAAACACAGCTGGAGTTTGGGGTCCTTCTCCACACGCCCTTCCCGAAGGCTTGGAAGCCGGCCTCAGGCCACCCCTTACCGAGACAGGCGGTGCATTCCTCGGCATCCTTTTTGCCCCAGTCCTCAGCTGGCACCAGCCTCCTGAGGCCCCGAGACCTGGTTCTGGTCCCAGCCCTCCTGCCCTCCCACGCGGCCGTCCATTTCCAAAGCCGTGGCACTTCACAGGAGGAAGGGGACGCGGCAGCGTGGATGGCGCTGGAGACCGTCATCCCGGTGAACTAGCTCACACAGAAACCTGAACACCACGTGTCCTCACCTGCATGTGGGTGACACTGCGGCCACTGGAGGGGGCATGCGGGGAGAGGACGAGGCTTTGGAAATCGCCATCGGGTATAGTGGGAACGGGCCGCCTGAGACCCAGTTCCAGCCACTGCATGGCAGGCCCATGTAGCACACATGCACGTGTCCCCCGAGTCTAAAATTTAAAAAAACGAGGAGGGAGAATGATCACATGTGCCCTGCTTGCCCTTCAAAACTGTGGGGACGGTCACTGACTTCTAAGACGCCCTCCTCTGTCCATCCGTGAAGGGTCTGTTTCCTCCCACGATGGCGCCCCTCCCTGGCCGCGCTTGTGAAACGCCCTTGCAGGCAGGGGTCGTTTAGCCGTGCCTGGAACCATATGGCTTGACGGTCCCTCGCCCCGGATCGGATGGGGTAACACACCTGGTCTCTCTGCTTCTTTCAGCCATGGAATTCCACGAACACCTGCACAGCGTCGGCACCAAGGAAGGCCTGAAGGAGCGGAAACTGCAGAAGGCGGTGGAGAGCTTCACCTGGAACATCACCATCCTGAAGGTACCGCCGCGGCGTGGCCCGTGCGTGGCTTCGCGGGCTTCTCGGCACGCGGCCTCCTCCCGGCGTCACAAGTCCCGCCTGGCGCGCGACCAGCCCTGGCGACAGCTGGCCGCAGAAACCGCTGCAGAACTCTGTCCCTGAGTCTGCAGGCACAGCAGCTCGGCCCTGTGGCCTGGACGGGGGACGCGGGGGCTTCTGTGGCTGGCACGGTGTGGGTGCTGGTAGACAAAGGGCCTTGCCACTTTGAGCTTGGGGCCTTTTAGGGCTCATAGATGTCAGGTGCTACGTGTGGAAGAACGGATACCGATGGCAAAGGAATGATTGGGAATTTAAAGATTGTGGTTATTCAGATTTCTTTCTCTTTTTTTTTTGAGTCAGGGGTCTCAGTCCATCACCCAGGCTGGAATGCCGTCACAGCTCACCGCAGCCTCAGCGTCCTGGGCTCAGGCGATTTTCTGTCTCAGTCTCCTGAGTAGCTGGGACTGCAGGCCTGCACCACCATGCCCAGCTAATTTTTTTTATTTTTTTTGTAGAGACGAGGTCTCGCTATGTTGCCCAGGCTGGTGTCAAACTCCTGGGTTCGAGCGGTTCTCTCGCCTCAGCCTCCCAAAGTGCTGGGACTAAGGCGTGAGCCACCAGGCCCGCCTCAGACTTCATGTAACACTTTCATGTGTGACCACAGCCTTAATGTTCAGATGATCCCAGGAAAAAATAGGCTTGGGTGGGGCTTCATCGCGGAAAACAGGTAACAGAAGCTGTCCAAGGGAGAAGCGATCTACCTGTTTATCTATCCGGGCATGACTGTTCTTAAAAGTTATTTTCATCTTATTTTGTTACAAAAGTAATACATTGTCATTGTGGAAAAGCCGAGGGAGCAACAACCAAGGTCATGATCCCGCCGTCCAATGGCGCTTGCTGGCCTGTTGCCCTGCGTCCTTTCCGCCTTGTTTTTCTGTCCTGTGGCTCGCGTGGCAGGATTTTCAAAACCGTGCTGTGTTCGTGCCTCGAAACCTTTTGAGTTTTCTCTCCACGGCTTTTACTGTTCTTCTCGGTGCTCGGGAACAGGAATAACGGCGACATGATTGTGTTCGTTCATTCTGGATCTTGGGCAACTCCGTGTAAGATGACTGGTGTCCACCCTCTGGCGTCACGCTCGCTTGAAGCCGTGGGGGAGAAGGGAAATCGTCCCCTCCGCCCTCGGGGGGTCCTTGGGAGGGACCGGACAGCCACGGTCAGTAGGGGAAGGACAGACGTGCTCACGTAACCGCATCCGCTCAGGGCCTGGCCGGGGAACGGTCCCTGATGACCCACCAGTGCAGATGTTCACACGCCCTGCGCAGGAAGGGGAGACGGGGGGCGGGTGCGTCGCAGGGGAGACGGGCGGGCCCCGTGTCCAGGCAGCGGGGAGGACGCCATCTTTTCCGGGACTGAACGGGACCTGAGAGCAGTGGTTTGGAAGGAAGTTCCCCTGGGCCCTGGGTGTGGCGTTGACTTTTCGGTCTCTGGGATACGAGTTTTAATCTTCCCCGGCCGACGAAGTTTCAGAGGGAAGAGCGAAGGCATTGTGCTCCTCCTCGAGGGCCCAGTTTCTAGGCAGATCACGGAACCGCGTAGCCCAGCCTCCTCCTGCGCTTCGGAAAAGACAGAGGATGGAGAGCACAGAGCCGGGGTCAGAGACGCCCCAAGCCTTGCAGCTTCGGCTGTGCGTGCCAGAACGCCACGTCTTGCTGTTTTCTGAGCCCCGGCAAATTCAAGGCTGTACAGACATTCTCATGGCTGCCTCTTTGGATTTCCTCATTCGCCCTCAAGTTCAAAGCTGCATCCCTGCAGCTGACAGTTTTCTGGCTTGATCCACAGAAAGCCCCCTCACCCCCCGCCAAAGCCAGCCACGCTGCGTTGTCTCACATGAAGCCTGGCTCATTTTTAGAATTACAGTCCGTTTCTTGACTTCTTCACTTCCTTCTCACCCAGGTGCTTTACATAGGTGTGTCTACCTGTGTATAGATGTGTGTGTGTCCACGCACACACTCACACTGCTTGGAACTGGACTCTGATGGCTTGCAGTTCAGTCACCAGCAGACAGGAGGCTTCACAACGCAAAGGGACTTGGCTTTGCAACCTGGCGGCTCACCCCGCCCAGAGGTAGGGTACGCTACAAATGTCCTGCAAACACAGCATAGTCGTTTAAGCCCTGTGGCAGGAGCACACGCTCACTTCGCTTTTTTTAAAAGTTTTATTACTGGCAGATACAAACTCAGGCACCCGGCTTGGACCCATCAGCCACCCTCACTGCTCACGGTGGCCTGGCGACCAGCACAAGGGCGTCCCTGGGAGCTTGCTGGAAATGCAGATTCTCAGGCTGCACCCCAGTCCTGCTGAATCAGAACCCCTCTTTCTCCAAGATCCCCAAGGGATTCTCTAAGGTCCGAGAGCCCTGGGCTGAGTGTCGCGGAAACAGGGGCCTGGAGCGTGTGCTAAAAAAACGGATAGTCTTGTGGCTTGGAAGCAACTGGGCCCCACAGCTCGGCTGGAGAAGCCTGCTTTCTTTTGGGTCACGTCCAGGAGAAGGAATTAACGCCCCAGACTTAGGTTCACGTGGACATAAGTATGCAGGGTGGGACAGTGGGTGTTCTGAATTTCTAGGAGAATCTTTTGCAGACGGTGCTCGGGGGAGAGTGGATGCTGAGGGACGAGCAGGCAGAGCCCACCAGTCCTGTGTCCCTTCTGTGTCGCAGAAGGGCTTTGCCCATCCCCGCATCTCACGGTTTGGCGCTTTCTTCTGAAAGAATGCTCACGGCGTCCAAACACGAGTCTGGGTCCGGGTCGAGCTGCCAGTGTCTTCCTGGAGGGCGGGCATGGGCTCTCTTGAGTTCCCCCCACGGCTCTTTCTTGGGGAGGGGCAGCCCCCCAGGCAGGTGATGTGAGGTGGGCAGCACCACGGGGCCTCCTGGGGGGGTCGGAGGCCCAGGGAGGGTGTCAGGAGGGGGAGGCGGACGGGAAGTCCTGCTGAGGAAGCCCGACGGTGGCCGGGGGTGGGCATGACCTGGAGCTGGGCGTGCCCTCTCTGAGCCCTGCCCCAGGGCCCTGGACCGGGGCCTCCACGGGTGGACCCAGGAGCCTGCCTGCTTCACAGGTCCCCCTGAGACACGCTAAAAACAGACACCGCTGCTGCACAGTGGGGAGTGTTTGGCCTGTGCCTCACCGCTCATTTTGAGCTGTGAGGAGGTGGGGTGACAGGCCATCAGGAGGGGGACTTCCGGTGTGAAACCAGGACAGTCCCGGGCAAACCAGGGCCATGTCAGTGTCACCCTGAGAGGGGTCCCCCTGCCAGTCAGAAAGTCCCTTCGTCTAAGGCGTCCCCCAGTGTGTAGGAATCTTCGCTTGCCGAGTTCAATTTGTTTTAATGTTGAGGATTGTTTTAAAACACAGAAATGAACGACAAGGAAATAAAGTCGTCCACCCGGAATCATCTACTGTTAACATCTTGGCATACTTCTTGAATTTAAATTATTGATTTGTTTTTGTAATTCCATCTTTTCTCTTTTAAGAGTCAGAGTCTCACCTCGTTGCCCAGGCTGGAGCGCAGTGACACACTCACGGCCACTTCAGCGTCCACCTGCTGGCCTCCGGCAATCCTTCTGCCTCCAAGTAGCCGGAACTACAGGCGCGCGCTACCTTGCCTGGCTAATTTTGGATTTTTATTGTAGAAACGAGGTCTTGCCAAGTTGCCCGGGCTGGTCTTGAAAAGGCTGAGCCACCGAGCCCGGCCTAATTCCATCTCTTTTAATGTAGAAAAGATAAAAATTTTTAAATGATCTCAGGTCCTTTCTCTGAGAAGGAACCACTATTAGACATAGGTGATTTCTCCCGGAGCCTTTCCATATGCATGTGTCTGGGTGGGTGGCTGGCTGGACGGGTGGAGATGTCTTTTATTGATTCTGAGTCTCACTTTTCACACTTTGACATCTTTGCAGTTGGGCTGCATCTGATGGTGCCTGGTACCTTTGCATTGGGTCTAGTTGGGTCGGCTGTGATTTTTCCATAGCACATTAAGTCCGGGGACATCTCACAAGCACTGTCTTCTCATATTATGGAATGAGGCACATTGGTAGATAGAATCTGTTATATTTGGCTTTTTTAACTTTCCAATACTAAATTTCGTTTTACTTAATTTAACAGGAGAAAGGTAATTCATACATAAAGAAGTTAAATCAGCCGGGCGCGGTGGCTTAAGCCCGTCATCCCAGCACTTTGGGAGGCTGAGGCGAGAGGATTGCTTGAGCCCACGGGTTCGTGACCAGCCCAGGCAACTTGATATCTTGTTCTAGAGTTTCTTCTGTGTCCTGGGGACAGGGTAGACTTCATTCCACAGGCTTCCCCACTCAATAGCATCAGTCTTCTTTTTCGGTCAACTCTATTGGGCAAAATTTATGTAAAGTAAAATGCGCCCATCTGGATCACACAGTTTGATGAGTCTTGACACATGTTACTACAGACACACCTCAGAGAGAAAGCAGGTTCCGTTCCTGGCCACCACCAGAAAGCCAGTATCACAAAAGGGAGTCACGGACTTTTTGGTTTCTCGGTGCATAAAAAAATTATGTTTACACTACACTGTGATCTATCAAGTGTGCGGTAGCATTATGCCAGAAAAACAGTGTACAGGCCGGGTGTGGTGTCTCACTCCTGTTCTCCCACCACTTTGGGAGGCCGAGGCAGGAGGATTGCCTGAGTCCCGGGGCTTGAGACCAGCCTGGGCAACGTGGCCAGACCTCGTCTCTATAATAACTCAAAAAATCAGCCAGGCATGGTGGCGCACACCTGTAGTTCTAGCTACTTGGAAGGCTGAGGTGGAAGGATTGTCTGAGCCCAGCAGGCCGAGGCTACAGTGGCCGTGAGTGAGCCCCTGAACTCCAACCTGGGTGACAGAGGGAGACTCCAACTCAAAAAAAAAAAAACCCAAACAGTGTCCATACCTTAATTTTAGAATACTCTCTTGTTAAAGAAGGCGAATGCCGTCTGAGCCTTTAGCGAGGTGTCTGTTTCCACCGGCAGAGGGTCTTACTGCGATGTGGGTGGCGCTGACTGGTCGGGGGGGCGGCTGTTGGGGTGGCCGTGGCGGTTTCTTAAAGTAAGAAGACAACAATGAAGTTTGCCGCATTAGGGGACGCTTCCTCTCGTGAAACATTTCTCTGTCACATGCGGTACTGTTTGGTGGCATTTTACCCCCCATGGAATTTCAAGAGTGGAGTCAATCTCAAACCACACCAAAGCAAATGGCTTAAACAATGATGGCTGCTTTTTCTCGTGATTCTGCGGGTTGACTGGGCTCAGCTGGGAGGTTCTGCTCCATGTGGGATCACTCGTGAGACTTTTTTCTGCTGGGGCCCGAGTTGCCCTGGGACATCCACGAAGGCTTCCCTCACGAGGCTAGTGTCTCACCGGCGGTGGCCAGAAAGGCTGGGCTTTCACCGCATCGGTGTCATACCTTGGACCTGAACTAAGCGTGTTACAACCCAAGACGTTTTCCAGATGAATGGCTGCTATGCCAGCTCCCTGACCTGAATGCCTCCACCCCCAGAAACAAGACTAACAGGAAACTCAGAAGCAATTAGAGATTTATTCTCTCTAGGAACATAAGACTTCTGCCAAAAATAAGTCAGCAAACCAGATGGCTGGGCGCCTGGTGAGATGTGGATTTTGACTCTCTCATCTCTGAGTGACACCGAGGATACACAAGGCCTCGTGGAGACTTGCAGCGTGGCAGGAAGGATAAAGCACACTGGTTCAGTCGGGGGAACGGGACACGTGCAAATCCAGTTGCCAAGCAGGGGCCCAACACTTGGGCAGGCGGGAGCCTCGCTCTGGGGGCTCCCCTGGTGTCTGTCCCTTCTTTATCCCAGAGTCAGTCGTGTCTCTTTGGGGAGCAGGCGGCCTTGGGGAAGTCCCTGTCTGTGATCCCACGTGGGGAAGCCAGGCAGGAAGGAGGCAGCCACAGCACTCAGGGAGCCTCTCGGGGAGGCCTGCGGCCCAGAACCACCCAAGCAGATATGCAGAGGCCAAACCAGGCACTGATGGCTTACACTTCTGGTTGCAGGAAAACAAAAATATTTCTGAGTATTTTTGCGCCTTCTTCAGACGCCCCAAATGGTACGAGTGCCCACCCTTCCTCCTTCCTCCCACTGCGAGGGAGGGGAAAACAGTGTCTGTGACCCCCAGGGAATGGCGGGTGCAGCCTTCGGCTCTCCAGCTCCCAAGTGTGTGCCATCGAGGGGCCAGTGGCCACGGTCAGGGGAAGCCGGTGGCTCGCTGGGTCTCTCACCCCAGAAGTGAGGAACTCGGTTTTCCCTAATAGGCAGTTTGACAAGAGGGCTTTGAAAAAATGAACTGGAGGCTAGAATCCCTCTTGTTTTACCTCTGGATCTCAAGCAGAGCCACAGATTGCAATTGTTAATTTTGGCTTCAAAAACAAGGTAGCACTAACAGGTGTGTCTTGGCATATTTTTAATATATTCAAACTAGAGGCCAGGCGTGGTGGCTCAAGCCTGTCATCAGAGCACTTTGGGAGGCTGAGGCGAGAGGATTGCCTGAGCCCAGGATTCACAATTAGCCTGGGCTACTTGGTGAGACCCCATCTCCATAATAAAGTAAAAAAAATTAGCTGGGGGTGGTAGTGTGCACTTGTAGTTCTGGCTATTTGGAAGGCTGAGACGGAAGGATTGCCTGAGCCCAGCAGGTTGATGCTGGGGTGGCTGTGAGCATGCCACGGCACTTCAGCCTGGGCGACAGAGTGAGCCTCTGACTCAAAAAAAAAAAATAGGGCTTGGCGCAGTGACTCATGTTCATAATCCTAGCACTTTGGGAGGCTGAGGTGAGAGGATTGCTTGAGCCCAGGAGTTCAAGACCAGCCTGGGTAACATAGCAAGACTTTGTCTCTACCAAAAATTAAAAAAAAAATTAGTCAAATGTGGTGGCCCATGCCTGTAGTCCCAGTTTCTTGGGAGGCTGGGGTGGAAAGATCACTTGAGCCCAGGTGTTTGAGACCAGCCTGGGCAACATAATGAGACCCCTTCTCTATTAAAAAAATAAATTACCAGGGTATGGTGGCATGGGCCTGTAGTCCCAGCTGCTTGGAAGCTGGGGTGGGAGGATCGCTTGAGCCCAGGAGGTCGAGGCTGCCAGTGACCTCAGATCATGCCACTGCACTCCAGCCTGCACGACAGAGGAAGACTCGAAAAACAAATAAGTAAAATGAAATAAATGACGAAAAACTAGGGACATCTTTTGTGGTCGTCGAGAAAGTCTGGCGATTTGCCGAGGGCTGAGCAGCGCGGGGTGCCCTTTCCTGGGGCCCCACCTCTCGTCCAGGCCTGGGTGAACCACAGCTTGGCCTGAAGCAGCAGCCACGCTGGACATCCAGCTCAGCCAGAGCCCCAGGCTCCAGCCACTGCCCCAGGTCCATCTTGTCAAGAGGACTTTCTGGGCCTGAGTAAGAACCTTATGTACTTTGACCCAAGGTTGTTACAACTCTGGCAAGATGAAAACCAACTACAATAAGCCCTGAAATTTGAAACGGGATGTGGATTTGAGTTTTTCAACGGAAAGCACTGCAACGCCAGCTTCATAGAAGGAGTCTTCGAAACCGGATACCTGTGTGGTGGGAGGCAGTCTCCAATCGCCCTGGCTCCTTGGAGGTCTTCGAAGCGGCAACATAGACATGGCTACAGCAAACACCCCACCTCTCCAGATGCACCCTGACTCATGCCACCCATCTTGACTGCAAAATTCCCAAGAAGCATCTCTCCCGACCCGGGCCCATTGCTTTGGGGTCCCGTACGTCTCACCTGGGTCATATCCAAAGGCCTGGTCTGTTCCGGTGCCATAATGGCACGTCTGAGCTTGGGAGACAGGATTCAGCCAGATGAAGAACTGTCTGTGAAGTGTCACCACGCTCATGATCATCGCCAGCCGTGGACTTTTGTCTCAAGTGCCTTGTCATCAGGTGGTAGA
This sequence comes from Tarsius wallacei, assembly GCA_963574415.1. Lineage (NCBI taxonomy): Eukaryota > Metazoa > Chordata > Mammalia > Primates > Tarsiidae > Tarsius > Tarsius wallacei. The sequence continues at coordinate 10,839 of CAUYQG010164334.1, forward strand.
GCTATGTCTGCGGACACGGAGACACGGCCAGACCCAACTTTTAGTGACACAGAAAGGAGACTGGAGAACAATATAGACTACTTGACCCCATTTACATAAAAATAAAGTACCTGTTTTATACATATATACACACAAGAAGGGGGACCCCAAAATGGAATTTGTTTGTAAAAAACGGCATTTATACAGAATTTGTTCTTCCATGTTGAAGGGACACCTCCAAAGTCCGAGACACTTTTTCCACTGCTCTAAACAGTTTTGAACTCGTCCATTCTGATGCCTTTTAGTGCTTCTGCCGTTTTTTGTTTTACCGCTTCCACATGGGCAAAACGTTTCCCTTTGAGGACTTTTCATCTGGGGAAACAAAAAAACGTCTCTCGGGGCAAGATTGGGTGAAGAGGGAGGGTGGGGCATAGGGGTCATGATGCTTTGGGCCAAAGAATGCTGAACACTCCGTGTGGTGTGGGCAGGTGCACTCGGAAATCGCCCACCATGAAATGGGCAAACACGTTGAAAGAATCTCCAAAAACAAATTCAGTGAAGCCGAACGCAGCCTCTCCCAACAACATTAGCTGTTCCATGGATGCGGACCAAGATGAAGCATTGTTTGGGCACCAACTATGGAGACTAAAGGGGAGACGGTCACATTTTCCTTTCATTGCATGCATTCAGGAGATGTTTCTTGAGCCCTTACTGTGCACCTGGCACTGTTCTAGGCTTTGAGGATTCCGCCGTGATCAGGAGACACAGAAGTTTCCATCCTTGTGCAGTTCACATTTAATGGAAAAGACCAACAATAAACAAACCAGCAGAGCATGTCGGATGGGAATGCATGATGTGGATACCACAAGGCAGGGAAGGGTAGGGAGAGTCAGGGGCAAGAAGCGGAGGTCTGCCTAGACAAGTCGGCAGTGTCAGGAAGGGTGCCACTGTGAATCGAGCTTTGGAGTCAGGACCCGGAGCAGGGGAGGGAGCTGGCCAGGTGGCTTCCCCGCAGAGGGAAAGATGAGTGCAGAGACCTTGGGACTACCCTGGAGAGGACCTGATGGGCTTGAGGAACGCACAGGAGCCCAACATAACAGAAGCTGTGTGAACCAGGCTGGGAGATCAAGGGCGGAGGACAGTGTGGGAGGGGTCATCTAGGACCGTGAGCCAGGACACCGACTCTCACTCTCGTTATCTGGGAGCCACCAGGGGGTTTTGAACAGAGGGGAGGGCACGTTCTGAGTTTTAACTGGAGCTTTCTGGCTGTCATGTGGGAATAAAAAAGGGTGGAAGACCAGTCAGAAGGGCATTGTCATCAACTCAAAGAAAGATGGCGGTGGCCTAAACTGCAGTGGTGGCAGTGAGGGTGGTAAAATATGCATACCATATATATCTTACCTTTATATACAAAGGTTCTCACCTTTATATATATACAGCACACACACACACACACACACACACATACATACATGTATATACACATGTGTGTGTGTGTGTGTTGAAGATTGAGACAATAGGAGCTGATGACTGGTGGGATGAGGGATGGAAGAAAAAGAGGAGTCAGTGATGATACCAGGGTTCTTGGTCCAGGTAGCTGCAAGAATGGAGTCGTTTAACTGACAAGGAGCCAGTTGCAGGAGTAGCTGCAGGACATCAGGAACTCCGTTCTGGACACGTGAAGTCCAAGAGGGTATGCCAGGTGGGCATTCTGAGCAAAGACCCACAATAAAAACAATATTAGAGCAGAAGTCAATGAAATTGGAAACAGGACATGAGTAGAGGAAAACCAATAAAACCAAATACTAGTTCTTTGAAAACCTCAATAAAATCCGTATGCCTTTAGCCAGGCTTACTATGAAAAAAAGAGATGACATAAATGACTAATGTCAGAAGTGAAAGAAAGGACATCACCACAGATCCTATGGACACAAAAAGGATCATGAAGGAATACTGTGAACAACTTTATACCTACAAATCTGAAACATAAATGAAATGGACCAATTCCTTGAAAGGCACGATCTGCCAAAACTAACACGGGAAGAAATAGACAATCTGAATAGTCCTATATCTATTAAGAAAATTGAATCAATAATTAGTAACCTTCCAAAACAGAAAGCACCAGCCCAGATGGGCTCACTGGTGGATTCTACTAAAGATTTAATGAAGAAATTGTATACAAATTATACATTATAGCTAATGCAGTGTTCTGCAGTTGCTTTCAGAAGGTATAGAAGCAGAATAACATTCTACAAGGCCAGCATTACCCTGATACTAAAACCCAACAAAGACATACACGAAAAGAAAACTATGGATCAGTATCTCTCATGAACATAGATGCAAACATCCTCAACAAAATATTGGCAATTTTAATCCAATAATGAATAAAAAAGTTATGCACCGTGACCATGTGGAATTCATACTGGTTGTACAAGACTGTTTTAACTTTACATTAATTAACGTAATTCATCACATCAACAGACTAAAAAAGAAAAATGTTTTTATCATGCCAAAAAAGCATTTGATAAAACATAACACCCATTCATG
>CAUYQG010164336.1:0-26673 GCA_963574415.1 Tarsius wallacei
ACAATCTGTAGGGGCACTAAAAGCCTAGTTGCCCCAAAGAGGCCTAAATCTCCAGGATCTTGTCCACCACACAGGCCAGAAAACCATTGGAAAGTGGGTATGCTCTCTTCTGGAAAGGAGAGACTATCTAGCTCAGAAATGCTGTAATAAACATACGAGTGCAGGTATCTTTTTTATAAAGTGATTTGAGTTCTTCAGGGTATATTCTCAGTAGGGGGATCACGGGGTCATATGGGAGGTTGATGTTTAGAGCTTTTAGGAATCGCCACATTGCTTTCCACAGAGGTTGCACTAGTTTACACTCCCACCAACAGTGTAGAAGAGTTCCCTTTTCACCACACGCTCTCCAGCAACTGTTATTTTTTGAGTTATTGATAATTGCCATTCTGACTGGGGTTAGGTGGTATCTCAGAGTGGTTTGGATTTGCATCTTTTTCTTTAAAAAAAGAAAGATTGGCCGGGCTTGGTAGCTCAGCGTGTAATCTCGCGCCTTGGGAGGCTGAGGTGAGTGGATTGCCTGAGCCTGCGGGTTTGAGACCTGCCTAGGCAACTTGGAAAGACCTCATCTCTACAATAAATTAAAAAAAAAAAATTAGCCGGGCGTGGTAGCGTGCGCCTGTAGTTCCAGCTCCTTGGAAGGCTGAGGCGGAAGGATCGCCGGAACCCAGGTCGAGGCTGTCGAGCGGCCACTGCACTCCAGTATGGGCAACAAAGTGAGACTCCAACTCAAAAAAAAAAAAAAAAAAAAGATCTATTAGTTAACCAATCAACAGGGAAAGCAAGCTGATGAGCTTTATTTGAAAATTGCCAGCCATCAGCCCTTGGGAGGTGGAGGCGAGAGGATTGCCTGAGCTCACAGGTTTGAGACCAGCCTGGGCAACATGGCGAGACCTTGTCTCTACAATAAATAAAAAAATTATCTGGGCGTGGTGGCACATGCCTGTAGTTCTAACTGCTTGGAAGGCTGAGGCAGAAGAATCACCTGAGCCCAGCAGGCCGAGGCTGCTGTGGCCATGAACACGCTAATGCACTCGACAGAGTGAGACTCTAACTAAAAAAATAATAAAAATAGCCAGCCAGGCACAGTGGCTCATGCATGTAATTCCAGCACTTTGGGAGGCCGAGGTGAGAGGATTGCTTGAGCCCACGGGTTCGAGACAAGCCTGGGCAACATGGCGAGATCTTGTCTCTACGTAAGTCATAAAATCAGCCAGGCATGGTGGTGCACGCCCGTAGTTTCAACTACTTAGAAGGCTGAGGCGGAAGCATTGCCTGAGCCCATCAGGTTGAGGCTGCAGTGACCATGAGCATGCCACTGCACTCCAGCCTGGACAACAAAGTGAGACTCCAACTGAAAAAAAAAAATTAAAATTAAATAAAAATTGTCTGAACTTTTGAATAAGAAAGATGACTGAGCACTATTTCCGAGTACAGAAATTCTCTGAAATGGGATGTGGGAATCCCTGTTTTTGTTTTTTTGAGTTGGGGTCTTACTCTTGTCACCCAGGCTGGAGTGCAGTGGCCACTCACGGCCACCACAGCCTTGACCTGCTGGGCTTAGGTGGTCCTTCTGCCTCAGCCTTCCAAGTAACTGGAACTACAGACACACACTACCATGCCCAGCTAGTTTTTGTGATTTATTGTAGAGATGAGGTCTCACCAAGTTGCCCAAGCTGGTCTCAAACCCCCAGGCTCATGCAATCCTCTCTCCTTGGTCTCCCAAAATGCTAAGATTACAGGCTGAGTCACGGCACTGGGCTAGGAATCCCTATTTTTAAGGAAGGGTCTTCAACTGATTCTGATGTGCTGCAGGGTTGGTAAACTACATTATAATAAAGGGCTTTGGAGTGCATGTCTGAAGATCTGGTGTCTAACTTCAGCTATGCCACTAACAGTCTTTCTGATCTCTCCCTGGGTCTCTGTTTCCTTCTCTGCAAAATGGGTAACCCCAGTGAAAGATCCCTGTACAAGGCAGATTCTCTAGCCTGGTCAATATGTTGTCCCTTTTCTAACTCCAGAACTAAATGCACTCCAGGAGGAGCTGAAGCCCTTTGGCCTAGTTGTGCTGGGCTTTCCTTGCAACCAATTTGGAAAGCAAGAACCAGGAGAGAACACAGAGATTCTTCCTGGGCTCAAGTAAGTGCCTGCTTGAAACCCAATAGGAGGCCCCTGCCTACCTTTTTCCATCTCCAGAGGCCCTACCAGTTCTGGAACTTCCTGGGGAGGCAGTGGATTAACAGGCTTGGGGACAATGCAAGCCCATTTTAACTTTAGCCTACGCTGATGAAAGTCTGACAGTTTCCAGAGACTCTCACTTCATCCCTGGCTGAGGCTTGGATGGACTCTGAAAGAGAGAAAGCATAGAAATAATGGGGTAACAGAAATGGACTGTGGGACAGAGAAAAATAAAGTGAATCAGAACTCAAAGGGGGGGGGCCTTATTCCCCCACCCCTATGTACAGTATCTCCCTATTTCTGCCCTCTCTTATGACCTGAAATACTAGAGCGTCCTCTTAACCTTCTCTTATATTCTGGAGCTTCCTAGGAACATTATGGCTTATTGCAGGTATGTCCGTCCAGGGGGAGGATTTGTACCTAATTTCCAACTTTTTGAGAAAGGGAATGTGAATGGTGAGAAAGAACAGAAAGTCTTCACCTTTTTGAAGGTGAGTGAATTCCTGGCATAAGCCTCTTCCTCGTCCCTAATATTTAGCACAGATTTGGAGTGCTGGAAATGGATCCAATGGCTCATACCTAGAGGTAGAATTGGTCTTTTTGGAAGAAATCTCCAAATCAGCATTGGGTGTGGGTTTAATCTGTTAGGATCTATGGGCTCTACCTCTATGTGATGGAGAGAGTTGTGGGGAATGGCAGCTTTTACTGAGACCACCCTCTCTGCTCATTGACATATATTCATTCATTCAAGGTACACTTAATGATTGCTATCTATAAGGCAACCTAAATAATAATATAAAGATGAGTGAGGCATAGTCTCTACCTTGATGAATCCCTACCTTTGATACTAGAGAGAGAATTAGGAATCAACAGGTATGATACAATGTAGTAGACACCTTTTTTGAAACTGATTTTTAGAAATAGTGAATGCCAGAACTGAAAGGACCCTAAAGTTTTCCAGAGTGACTTGTTCCTAAGTGCTAGACTGTGGAACAAGAGTACCCCATGTTAAGACATTTATTTATTCTAAGTTGAAGACAATAGAACAGTGTAAGAAAGGTTTTATAAACTCAACTCATCTAACTTATAGGGCTGCCCTTTATTCAAAGATTATGACCCACATGCAATATGCTCTTTCAATGATCTTTTAAAACTAAATGATGAAATTGTAGTGTCTTAGCCGGGCTCGGTGGCTCAGCCTGTAATCTCGCGCCTTAGGAGGCTGAGGTGAGTGGATTGCCTGAGCCTGTGGCTTCGAGACCCGCCTGGGCAACTTGGCGAGACCTCATCTCTACAATAAATCAAAAAATGAGCCGGGCGTGGTAGCGCGTGCCTGTAGTTCCAGCCACTTGGAAGGCTGAGGCGGAAGGATCGCCAGAGCCCAGCAGGTCGAGGCTGCGGTGGCCGGGAGCGGCCACTGCACTCCAGTCTGGGTGAGAGTGAGACTCCAACTCACAAAAAAAAAGAAAGAAATTGTAGTGTCTTAAACATTTGAGTCCAGGGGTTCGAGATCAGTCTGGGCAAAATGGCAAGACTTCATCTCTATAAAAAATTAAAAATTAAAAAAAAACAGGCCAGGTGTGGTGGCTCACACCTATAATCCCAGCATTTTGAGAGGCTGAGGTGAGAGGATTGCCTGAGACCAGGGGTTCGAGACCAGCTTGGGCAACTTGGTGAGACCTCATCTCTACAGTAAATCAAAATATTAGGCAGGCATGGTGGCACATGCCTGTAGTTCCAGCTACTTGGAATGCTGAGGCAGCCTCGACCTGCTGGGCTCAAGTGATTCTTCCGCCTCAGTCTTTCAAGTAGCTGGAACTACAGGCATGCACCCCATGCCCAGCTAATATTTTGATTTACTGTAGAGACGAGGTCTTACTAAGTTGCCCAAGCTGATCTCAATCCCCTGGTCTCAGGCAATCCTCTCGCCTTGGCCTCCCAAAGTGCTGGAATTACAGGCTTGAGCCACTGCGCCCGGCCTATAATTTTTTTTTTAAGATATGGGATATAATTCAGGATTAGGTATAGAAGTGGTCTTCATACAGGTAAAGTTTGGGCCTCCCTTTGGTCCCCACTTCACCTGATTTGAGATCAGGTACCCTTATTAATGTTATGTGCTCCTCTCTCTCCCCTGGCAGTTTTCGGCTGCTGCCAATCCCTTTCTTATAGTATTATGGTAAATATTCAGGGTCTGCTTAAGAGCGAGAACATGAGGTTCTCAGTTCTTTGTTTCTATGATAGATCACTGAGTATGATAGACTCTAAATTCATTCAAATTGCTATGAAGTCATTAAGTTTGTCTTTCTTCATGGCTGTGTAATATTCCATCATGTATATGTACCACATTTTTTTTTTAATCCAGTCCAGATTCAATAGGCAGCATAGTTGGTTCCATGTTTTTGCTATTGTGAATAGTGCTGCAATAAACATGTGTGTGCAGGTATCTTTTTATAGAATGATTTGAGTTTCTTCAGGTATACTCCCAGTAGGGGGATCCCTGGATCATATGGAAGGTCAATTTCCAGTTCTTTTAGAAATCACCACACTGTTTTCCATAGAGATTGAACTAGTTTGCATTCCCAACAGCAGTGTAGAAGCATTCCCTTTTCTCTGCATCTTTGCCAGCTTCTGTTGTTTTTTGTTTTATTAATGATGGCCATTCTCACTGCTATAATATTTACAACATACTTGATAGTTGGCATGGTGGTGACTTGAATAATTGATGGAGTTTATTAGGAATAACAGTAAATTAAAATATGTAGGTACAAGAAGGAGTGAATTATCTGTGCATGAAAATAACCTGGATCATCCCAGAATAGAAATAATATTGTTTTTTCTTTTTTTCAGCGTTCCTGTCCTCACCCCTCTGAGATTTTGGGCTCATTCACATATATTTCCTGGGAACCCATAAAAGTTCATGACATCCGTTGGAACTTTGAAAAGTTTCTGGTGGGGCCTGATGGAGTCCCCGTCATGCGCTGGTCCCACCGGACTGCAGTAAGCATAGTCAAATCAGATATCCTGGAGTACCTGAAGAAATTCAAAACTACATAGGAAGATGCAATTGGGGGCAAGAGCCATCCTGTTTCTCACCTAGTGACCTAGTTAAAACAAAAAAAAGTCCATCTTCTATATACTCTCTTCCTAAATGGCCTCCACTTGACTAAATCACTTCCATATTGCCAAAGTTCCCTCTCTGGATTTATGTATGGAAGCCTACTGCTATTTCTCCTCACAGTAGTATATGAATGAAGAATAAAAAAATGGAAACCCTAAATCCCTAGAACTCTGTTATCAATTGAATCACTCATATCCATCAAAGGAGAATTATCCTTCCATGAGAATGGTTCAGTCTGTCACCTGCCATTGTATCCTGAAGAAGAACATCCCTAGACATCCTGACTCCTTCTTTTCTTTCAAACCTAGAGGTGTAGAAATAGCAATGAGGTTATAGTTATACTATCTGGGTTTCACCTTGTAACATTTATTTTGTCCCCAACGTCAAATATGTACTGTCCGTTTCTAGTTTTTTTCAGACAATCTTCATCCATGACACCTCCTCCTACCTGCCAATCTCCTATGGGACCCAAGGTAGAGTGGGAGCAGAAACATTGCCTCACTTGAAGGGAAGGCATCTCCATGTGAGTGGGACTCAGAACCTCTCTCTGGCCCTACAAACCGCTTTCCTTATTGTCTACCCTTTAGTACATTCAGATTATGGCACCTGGGCAGGAATGCCCTGTATCTTTTGAAGAATGAGGTTTCCCTCCCAACCCTGGATTCCTCAGCTTCAGAACCAGTGCTGCCACTGTCTCCCATAAAATGTTTCCTGAAGCAGCTAAGATCTCTATGATGGCTTTTAAATCCTATCTTTTACTTGAACTTGATTTTCTTCCTCCTCACTCTATCACAAATGCTGTATTGCCCAGATTACCTGAGTCCCCTAGACAGAAGGATCTATCCTCCCGCATTTGGAATGTTGTCACCTGATGACTCTCAGTTGTCATCCCTCTTCAGGAGCTGCTTCAAACCAAGTTTGTCCCCTTTCTAGGACAAAAATTGTATCCCATTTCTGGTGCATAAGGAGTATAAAGGCCAAGCCCTGACTACTCAACATAGGACAACTGTGAAGGGCCATCCTAGTGGCAGGAGTAGGCTGGTGGCTTTTTGTGCTTGTACTGCAGCCCAATTTTTCCCTCTGACAAATTCTGCTTCTCTTCTTTGCCAGTCAAGTGTTAATCCTTTACAAGGGTAATGCCCTAGTAAACTTTATAAATGCAAATCTCTATCTTAGAGTCTACTTTCCAGGTAATTCAGCCTGCAATTTTTGGTACCAAAAATGATCTGAGAGAGAAGATGCTAGGATGAGATTTTTGAAGTTTGACTTATTCACCATCTGGTTGATAATGAGGGGATGAGCAGTACACAAATAGCCACTGGCACAGAGTAGCAGTGCAGTTGTTAAAATATTGCCAAACCTGAGCTGGTATGGTATCTTGGTGGAATATGTTCTAACGGATGTGATGTATCCAGTGCTTGAGAAACATGAAGGGAATGGTACTCATAAGGTAATAAAATTGGATGGTCATTGTTAGAGGAAATTGATGTTTTAGGGAGAGACAAAGGCTGAGGATGATATATCATTAAATAAAGGGTAAGTGTGGAAGCATGCCTCTATGGGATTGTATTTTTAAAAACCTCTCCAATCCTGTAACTCAAGGGCACAAAAAACTCAGGTTCAGGCTCAAGACTTTATCATAGGAATAGAATATAGAACACCAAAGGAAGTTGACTTCCCAACGTAGATTGTTTTTTATGCCAAGGTCACCGCCTAGATTGGAAAAGAATAGAACCATGAGATATTGGATAGAGATACCTGTTTTGACGTATCAGAATATCCAAATCCCTGAATTTCCCAGGACCTTGAAACTTTAAGTGGCTCACCCCTCCTTATTAATGTAAATGATTCTGTCCGCCAAACATTATGTGCCTCTGTCACTCATGCAGCATCTGCCCCATATGGAACTAGATTCTGAGAGTTCCTGAACAAAAGAAGTGCAGCATAAAGTTAGATAAGGAGCCGGGTGTGGTGGCTCATGCCTGTAATCCCAGCACTTGGAGAGGCAGAGGCGAGACAATTGCCTGAGTCCAGGGATTCAAGACCTGCCTGGGCAACTTGATGAGACCTCGTCTCTACAATAAATCAAAAAAAATTAGCCAGGTGTGGTGACACGCACCTGTGGTTCCAGTTACTTGGAAGGCTGAGGTAGAAGGTGAGCCATGCCACTGCACTCCACCCTGCAGACAGTATGAAACTCCTACTTAAAAAAAAAGTTTGATAAGAAGAGTTCATTGATATGGGAACACTTCCCCCAAATACAGAATTTTTACACACTAGCAAGACCCCAACACACTGTTAGGATGGCGCCTGTTTGGAAAAAGAAATTACTCACATTAAATATGTTAGAAATGACAGGATTGTTGTGACAGATAGCAGAAATAAGGGATCAAAAGTTCAGAAAAGTGGGTAGGTTAGAGTCGGTTTACCATATAATGCTGGGAAGCCCACTAGATGACTATGTGTCACGGGAGGCCCAAAGGACATTCAATTTAAAAAAATAAAAAGGACTGTGCTGGTTAGAGGGGTTATTTTGTTTATATTGTTTAATAACTTTAGCAAAATGCTTAAAAATATTTAATCTTTCTCTGCAAAACTTCATAGAAAAAACCTGAAATGAAATATAACAAATGCAAACAATGGATTTCTCAAGATATGAAACTTCAGAAATTTTTCAAATAATGATCTTGCTGTTTTTCAGCATCTACTTAACCTGTGTTGCATCTACACATTTAAAATACTGATTTTTTTCTAAAGTAAATATTGGCTTTCTGAGTGTTGCAGGTAGCAAATATTAACATTCTTAGATTAGGCTGGTCATGGTGGCTCAAGCCTATAATTCCAGCCCTTTGGGAAGCCTAGGTGAGAGTATTGTCTGAACCCACAGGTTTGAGACCAGCCTGGGCAACTTGGCAAGACCTCATCTCTATAATTAAAAAATAAATAAATAAATAAATTAACCGGGCGTGGTGGTACATGCCCATAGTTCCAGCTGCTTGGAAGGCTGAGGTAGAAGGATCACCTGACCCCAGCATGTTGAGGCTGCAGTGGCTGTGAGTGTGCCACTGCCCTCCAACCTGAGTGACAGAGTGAGACTCTGACTCAGGAAAAAAATAAAAACATTCTTAGATTAAAAATCAGTGAGTGTCTGGGTGGGAGTAGGTGGATGGCATTTCATTTAAAACAGAAAGGAAGACTAGCGGAGCACAGAGTGGAGGTGCAGGAAAGTAGAAATGGCAAAGATGGAAAGGCTGTGTGAATACAAAGCAGTGAAAAATGCACTGGTTTCCTACAGGCGGAAAGCACTCCTGAGTGGAAGCTTCCCCAGAGGGTAGAGATAGACACATCTGTTTAATATGCAGCCATCAGTGTGACTTTATTTCATTCAAATGCTTTTAAATAGCAGTCTGATTTTAAAGAAGCCGTGGGAAAATCTGAGCAGAAAAAGTCAAGGTGCAGTTAACTGCAACCCTCAGCCCCAGGTATCTCTGGGTTGTGAGGAAAAAGGCTCTGCATTGGCTAATTCCAGGTTCCCTTGATTGTTTCTTTTCATCTCATTTGTGGAAGTCTCATATCAGAAGACTTTTCGTTCATATTATTTGATACTTTAAACCACAGTGTTTAAAAAGATTTACCCCTGAGTGCAGTGGCTTATGCTTGTAATCCCAGCACTTAGGGAGGTGGAGGCAAGGGGACTGCCTGAGTCCAGGAGTTCGAGACCAGCCTGGGCAACTTGGCGAGACCTCATCGCTACAGTAAGTAAAAAAATTGGCCAGGCGTAGTGGTGTCTGCCTGTGGTTCTAGCTACTTGGAAGGTTGAGGCAGAAGGATCACCTGAGCCTAGCAGGCCAAGGCTACAGTGGCCATGAGCATGCCACTGCACTCTAGCCTGGGTGACAGAGTAAGACTCCTACTCAAAAATAAATAAATAAAATTACTTTTTTCCGTAAAAGCATCTTCACTAATACCTCCTCAAACCCACCCACCCCCCACTTCCTGTAACTCTAGAGGAACAATCAGTGTGCAGCATTTATAATGCAGTACACCTGTGAGCAATGATGAGGTTGTGCGTTCAAGCCCCACCTGAGGTGGCTTTACTATTCTCTGGCCAATATGATTTTGAAAGTTTGGAGAGGATGTTAAGTTTGAGGTCCCTTTCAGGAGCTGTATGTACTGTTATATACATGTACAACTCAGAAGCTTCTTGTGATTTGTCTTAAAATTCCCTGCTGAGGTTGAGGCTGCAGTGGCAGTGGTAGGCGACAGATTAAGACTCTAACTCAAAAAAAAAAAAATTCCCTGCTGAAAGTCATGTATAAAAAGTGTCACTTCACTAGTCTTTTTGATGCCTGTCATCTTCCAAAACTTCAGCAAGTGTTCGATGGTTGCTAAAACAACTGTTCACAGAATTCAATTCAAAACTGGCCATCACAGGCTCAGGGCCTGAATTCAGGTACATACAAAAACAACTGAAAAATAATCCTGTCAGATTTGTCAACACTGAAATGAGGATGAGTTTTGTGCTTATTATTGTTTTGGTGGAAATTTTCCTGACCTTGAATCTGCTTTCCTTACCTCTGTTTCTTGACTCCTCTGGGCTTCCTCTAGAATTCTTATCATTCTTAATAAGCTCATGATGCCCATAACTATGATGGAGACATAGGTATTGAGTCTCAAAAAACAAACTGACCCTTTAAAGCCTAGGAGCTGAGCAAAAAGCCTATGTGTAGGAAACTAATTTCATCCTCTAGGCCTTAAACATTATCTGAGACATCTTGGAGACATATATACAGCTTTTCCTACTTACAGAAGACTTATGATTGCCCATGTACAAATGCTCAGTACTACCAGTTCTTTTCCAGCTGCTGCTACATTTTGCAGTGTTTACATTCTCCCTGGTCCCATCCGGAACTGCCCATCATGTAAATGTGGGTTCAAAACAAGAATCATAGATCAACTTGAATTAAAAAGTGATAGTGGATAATTTACTTAACAAGATGTACAACAAACATATCAATAGATGCTATTTACTGTGTTGTTTGACAATACATCATCAATTGATTAATGGCCACAAATTCCTGTATGCATGCCTTTTTATAACATGAATTTGCAGCAGCTTCCTTCAAGAGGTGGAGTATATTTCTCTCCCTATTGTATTTGAACTGACTTTGTGATTTGCTTTGGCCAATAGAATACTGTGTTGTGAAGATGATGCTGTGGGAGTTACAAGATTTGCCTCAAAAAACCTTATAACTTTCTTCTTAGAATCTTGAGACCACCATGTAAGGAAACCTCATCTAGCATCTTAGAGAATAGAAGATAAATTAAGAGACAGAGTTCCAGACAACTCAGCCATCCCAATCAGGCCAACTGACACACCACACCTTAGTGGGACCATCTTGGACCACCCAGTCCCAGTCAAGCTGCCAGATGACCACAATGACATGAGCAACCCAAGACAAAACCAGTAGAAGAATTGCCCAGTCAAGCATCGATCAAATTTTTTACCTACAGAATTATATACAAGAGACACAATTGTTGTTTTAAGCCACCATATGAAAAGTACAATAAATAAAATGTAAAATTTACTAAAAGAGCTCACCAATAAACTTGAACGGGCAGAAGAAAGAATAAGCAACGTTGAAAATAAATCAATAGAGGCTGTGCAATCTGAATAACAGAAAAGAAGGAATAAAGACAAATGAACAGTGAATATATTTCTTCAGAGAAATACGGGGCACAGTAAATGCATCAACATATTTATGATGGGAAAACCAGAAGGAGAGAAGAGAGAAAAAAAAAGGGAAAAAAATTCCAAAAGTAATGGCTGAAAACTTCTTGAATTTATTGAAAAACATTAACTTATGTATCCAGGAAGCCAAACACACTTAAAGCAGGATAAAATAAAAAGACATCTATAAACAGATACATCATAGTAAAAATACTGAAAGTTAGAAAAAAATCATTTACAGGGAACACCAAAAAGATTAAAGGCTGACTTTTCATCAAAAGCAACTGAGGCCAAAAGGCAGTGGGATAAAATACACAAAATGCTAAAACAAAAAAAAAAATTAAAGAAAAATTCTGTCACCTATATCCAGCAAAGCTAGCACTCAAAACTGAAGGCAAAATAAAGACATTCCCAGATAAACAAAAGTGGAGACAATTTGCTACTTGCAGATTCATCTTACAAGAAATTCTAAAAGAAGTTTAGACAATAAGTGACCTCAAACAGTAACTTGAATCTGCACAAAAGCCAAAAGGCTCCACTAAAAGCATTATGTTTTAATTAACAAGTGATTACTTCTGAGATCTAAACAAGATCAACCCTAGCTCAACTGCTATTCCAGTAAAGGATATTGAATACCTTATTACAAACTGGATCCCTGCTTCTGAGATCTCTGCATCCCCTCCTTCTTCTTCCCATTCTTTCTCATATATATTGTGTGTACTCTTTGTTTTTATGCGTTATCCTTTTTTTTTTTTTAAGTCAGAGTCTCACTGTGTTGCCCAGGCTGCAGTGTAGTGGTGCTCACAGCCACTATAGCCTCAACCTGCTAGGCTCAGGTGCTCCTTTCACCTCAGCCTTCCAAGTAGCTGTAACTACAGGTGCGCAGCACCACACCCAGCTAATTTTTTGATTTATGGGTAGAGATGAGGTCTTGCCAAGTTGAGACCAAACTGGTCTCAAAGCCCAGGCAATCATCTCTCCTCCACCTCCAAAGTGCTAAGACTACAGGCATGAGCCACCACACCCAAGCCCATGCATGACTCTTTTCATTTATTCTAGAAAATAGTTTTTTAGTATTGGACAGAAAAAATAAATTAGATTTTAGAATATTTGGATTGATTCTCAGCTTATCTCCTTATTAGGTAAACAAATTTAGGTATGTTACTTATTTTCTCTCTTTGCTGACTTTTTTACATATATAATGGATACAAAAATAGCCACCTGTTTATTGGTGAGGATTAAATACAATACTGTATTTGAAGATGTCTAGTTCATAGTAGGCAATTTGTTAATATTCTTTTTTCTTCTCTTCCTTCATGCTTCTTTCTTACTTTTTTCCCCACTCCCCATCCTTTTTCTCTCTTTGTTTCTTTTCTCCTCTGCTTCTCCCCTGTCTCCCATTCCTAAACTCCTGCAAAACCTACTGCCTGCCCTGACACTGTCTTGACCAGGATGTGGGGCAGAATTTGGAAGCCTTGGCTCTAAGATGACTGAGAGCTAGAGGTTCTCATGTCTCACTACTTACCATGATGACTTTCAGGAGTGGCCTACAAACCCAGGAGAGGCCGGGATCCAGTGGGTAGGCAAAGCCCTTTTGGCCTCTGCTTTTTGCTCTTAACCTGATTGCTACATGGATATGTGATGTTTTCTTGGCAGACATGATATGCCTGCTGTGTTAACCTTCTGAGTCTGGACACTTTTTCATCTCATGCTGGAGGCATGTCCCAGAGGTATTCAAAAACTTCAGAAAACTATTGAAATGCAGAGATCAGGAAGACAGAGTCATTATGCAAGGTGAATAGTCATAGACATTAAGGAATTAGTAACAATATGTAAAGGACAGTATGGCATTATAAATAAAGCTCTGAAGTAGGAATATGGAAATTGAATTTCTTCTGCCATTATTAACTAGACGACCTTGGTATATCACTTTACCCACTCTGAGCTATATAGTCATAATGTAACTAATAAATACTATTTGCTGAGTGCATGCTAAGTGTGAAAGGGTAAGGAAAATAGAGTAAGAGTTGACAAGGGTATGCTGCATGCCTGAGAGGAGGATGACCCCGGGCAGTGTCTTTGGCTTGGGCGGCTTGGCTACTCGCCCGAGACAAGGAAAATAAACCAAATGTTTTGTAAACCAGATGTTTTTTGGTGGAGCATTTAGTTTATCAGGAAACTGGTCTCGGGCCCTAGTCAAGTGTGAGTTCATGAGTACTGAGTTAATTAATTGACGACCGCTCTGTTAGCAAGGGGGGCTCCTCTTTGTCTGAACATAGCTTGGGAAAGAGCAGCAAGGGAGAGCCCGAGATTTAGATTCTCGATTGGGCGATCCTGTCTCCGGTGCTGTCCCCATCTGGGTGATGGGAATTTCCCCAAGATAGGATCGCAGGATAGTGGTAAAGTGTTTTCCCCTCTTTTCTTTCTTTTTTCTCCTTACTAATATATATTTCTATATCTAAATAAAGCTGTTTAATTTTCTTCTGCCGGTGTGTGGTGGTGTTCTTTGCAGATCGAGCCCAATTAATATTAGACCGTGCACAGCAATACAGTAAGATTCCTTGCTGTCACAGTGTCATGCCTCATGCTAAGTGCTTTATATATGTATATTAATCCTATATTTTATTTTCTTTATCTCCTGTTGCTTTGATATCTTGGGTCTTGCTGAGCCTGGAGAGTCTGGCCCTGCCCACCAGGACTAACCAGTTCCTAGAGATAGTCAACAACACACCTGTGCCTGAATCTTTCCTAGGCAAAACAACTAATCCAGAGTCCAAGTCCCAACCACTTCCTTTACCAAGCTCTTACACTCCTGTCCACTATGCCACTGACCTAATCATCCGGCCGGGTACCAAACAACTGGAGACAGTCCTTATGCCCCAGAGCAAGTTGAAATTATTCAAATTAGCCAATCTTAAACTTGTTTATCCTGCCTCACCCATTTCTTCCATTAAAAACTACAATAATGACTCTTCCCCCCCCTCCTTTTTTTTTGAGTTGGAGTCTCTGTCCCCCAGACTGGAGTGCAGTGGCCGCTCCCGGCCACTGCAGCCTCGACCTGCTGGGCTCCGGTGATCCTTCCGCCTCACCCTTCCAAGTAGCTGGAACTACAGGCGCGCGCTACCACGCACGGCTAATTTTTTTTTTTTATTTATTGTAGAGATGAGTTCTCGCCAAGTTGCCCAGGCGGGTCTCGAACCCGCAGGCTCAGTCAATCCATCCACCTCAGCCTCCCAAAGGCACGGGATTACAGGCTGAGCCACCGAGCCCAGCTCAATAATGACTCTTGCCCAGATTTCCCCTTCACCCCTCTGCCTCCTGACCAACACTGGTGTTTCTCTTTGTGTCCTTGCATGAGGTGGTCTGTCTCCTATATCACAGGATCTATGAGTATAAAATTTCTTCTTTCATGACAGTAATTTTTCTGGCTGTGCGTTTTACCATAACATATGAAACAAATATACTTAAAAACGATATATTTAACCACTTAATCCTGTGAGGGAGGTATTATTATTACTTGGTAGTGTGAGATTGAAGCCAGTAACGTCTATGGTCATAGTAGAGAAAGTCTTTTGCATGACTGCTTCAATGCACTTTGAGAACTTTGAGGCATGATTCAGCATCTTTGCATTGAACTACTATGTTCAGATTAGATACCCTTGAGAAGATCTCAAAAGTTTAGAAAAACAAATGGGTTTTCAGTTTCAAAGGAGCTGGCAGCACTTCATACTCCTCCAGTCCTGTCAACTGGAGTTCAGTACCAGGAGTTCAATACCAGGAAGGAACTGAAAGACACAGGATGACTGGAAGAGACTGGGTTGGAAAGGCAATCAGGATGAGTGCAGAGAATTTCAGTAAAGTGAAGTTGCTTTTGGCTTTAAATTATGTCACATGCTTGTCAGAACCCCTGAGTGAAGCTTGTCAGTGATGAATTAAAATTTAAAAAGAAAACTGTTGATAGATAAAGTTAGTCTAACCTATTTGGGGGCTTGTATAGAGTAAAAATAAAAAGAACTCATTAAAAAAAGGGGGGGTCAGGTGCAGTGGCTCACGCCTATAATTCCAACACTTTGGGAGGCTGAGGTGAGAGGATTGACTGACCCTGCAGGTTCGAGACCAGCCTGGGCAAATTGGCAAGACCTTGTCTCTACAATAAATCAAAAAATTAGCCAGGCACGGTGGCACATGCCTGTAGTTCCAGTTACTTGGAAGGCTGAGGCGGAAGGATAGCCTGAGTACAGCAGGTTGAGGCTGTGGTGACCGTGAGTGTGCCACTGCACTCTAACCTGGGTGACAGAGTGAGACTCCAACTCAGAAAAAAAAAAAAGAACTCGTATGTAGAAACGGTGCAGAGCTTATTCTGTAATCCCCTTATTTTCTCACTGTATGTAACATATGCTGTACGATTTATCTCTTTATTCATTTAGGTCCAATATACATATTAGGTTTTATAATCTATTAATTGTAATAGATCTATCAGAATCTAATAATTTATCTTTGTATACAATTAAATCACCTGGGAATAATGACAGTTTTGTTTTTTCTTTCCAATTATTATACTTTTTATTTATTTTTTTTTTTTTTTTTTTTTTTTTTGAGTTGGAGTCTCACTCTGTCGCCCAGACTGGAGTGCAGCGGCCCCTCCCGGCCACTGTAAGCCTTGACCTGCTGGGCTCCGGCGATCCTTCCACCTCAACCTTCCAAGTAGCTGGAACTACAGGCACGCGCTACCACACCCAGCTAATTTTTGATTTATTGTAGAGATGAGGTCTCGCCAAGTTGCTCAGGCGGGTCTCAAACCCGCGGACTCAGGCAATCCACTCACCTCAGCCTCCCCAAATGAGGGATTACAGGCTGAGCCCCTGAGCCCGGCTTATTTCTTTTTCTTAACATAACTGTAAAAGGCAATGAATGAGGCACACAGGAGTCTCAAATCTTGAACAGAAGAGATGAGAGCTGGCATCCCCCAATTATGACCAATCTCAAACAGAATATTTTCAATATTCTGCATATAAATATTACATACTTTGGATTTAAGATTGATGTTTACTATAATTTTTCAAAGATTACATGTACCAGGATAAAGAGATTATATTCTATTGCTAGGTTGCTTAAATTTTCTTTTTTTTTTTTGAGTCAAAGTCTTAATCTGTGGCCCAGGCTGTGCAGCGGCATGCTCATGGTCACCATAGCCTCGAACTGCTAGGCTCAGCTGATCCTTCTGCCTCAGCCTTCCAAGCAGCTGGAACCACGGTGTGTGCCACCACACCTGTCTAATTTTTTGGTTTATTGTAGAGACGAGGTCTTGCCAAGTTGCCCAGGCTGGTCTTGAACCCCTGGGCTCAGGCAATCCTCTCATCTCAGTCTCCCAAAGTGCTGGGATTACCGGTGTAAGCCACTGCCCTGGCTTGCTTAGATTTTTGGTCATGATTGTGAATGCTAAGTCTTCTCAAATACTTTTTGTATCTCTATCGAGGTGATCACATGATCTTTTTCATTCCTAATGTGCTGAGTTAGAATGATTTATTTTCTAATGATAAACTAAACTTACATTCTTGGTATAAACTCAAGACCAGAATAACTTCATTACAAACAAGGCCATTAAAAAGAAAAAGACGGGGGAAAAAAAAGACCAAAATGGCTTATAATTAATTTCAAACATGCTCAGTTTCTTAACTTTTGGGACAATCTGCAACTGTGTTCAAGAGTGAGATTGACTTATGACTTTCCTTTCTCATAATGTGGCTATCAGGCTATGTACAAAGGTGATACCAGTCTCAGTTTGGTAGTTTCTTTAAAAAAAAAAAAATTAACTATAAGCCTATGATATGACCCAGCCATTGAACTGCTAGGTATTTACCCAAGAGAAATATAAGCATATTGGTATGTCTATACAAAGCATTATACACAAATGTTCATAGCAGCTTTACTCGTAATAGCCAAAACCCAAGCATTTGGAAATAATTCAAATGTTCATCAACAGGTGAATGGATAAACAAATTGTGTCATATTCATACAACGGGATACTATCCAGCAATAAAAAGAAGGTTGGGTGCAATAGCTCACATCTATAGTCCCAGCACTTTGGGAGACGGAGATGAGAGGATTGCCTGAGTCCAGGGGTTCAGGACCAGCCTGGGCAACTTGGTGAGACTTCCTCTCTTCAATAAATAAAAAAATTAGTCAGGCATGCATGGTGGTGCATGCCTATGGTTCCAGCTACTTGGAAGGCTGAGGCGGAAGGATCACCTGAACCCAGCAGGTGGAGGCTGTGGTGGTCTTGAGCGTGCCACTGCACACCTGCATGGGGGACAGAGGGAGACTCCAACTGAAAAAAAAAAATGAAACCAGGCACAGTGGCTCACTCCTGTAATCCCAGCACTTTGGGAGGCTGAGGCAAGAGGATCGCCTGAATCCAGGGGTTCGAGGCCAATCTAGGCAACTTAGCAAGACCTTGTCTCTAAAATAAATCAAAAAATTAGCTGGGTGTGGTGGCTTGTATCTGTGGTTCCAAACTACTTGGAAGGCTGAGGCAGAGGGATCACCTGAGCCCAGAAGGTTGAGACTGCGGTGGCCATGAGCATGGCACTGCACTTCAGCCTGGGCGACAAAGTGAGACTCCTACTCAAAATAATAATAATAATAAAAGAAATGAACTTACGATACAAGTAACAACATTAATGGACCTCAACATAATAATAAGGAAAGCATTTTTTTTAAGTCGTCCATACTGTATGACGCCATTCACATGTGTAGTTCATTGTGTGGTAATTATGCTTCAGTAAAACGGTATAGGGTACATTATCTGAAAAAATATGTCATTATGACATTCTGCAAGAGTAGCTGTGGGTCTTTTCCTTTTTGTTTTCCATATTGTGAAAGAGTTCGTGTCTCATTTGACTTATTTCTTCTTTGAATGTTTTAAAGAAGCCCCGGGTAAGCGATGGACATGGGGTTTTCTCAGTAGAAAGATATTTAACACTAATTCAATTTATTTCATAGTTTAAGTCTATTCATAATTGCTATTCCTACTTGTATCTAATTTAGTACGTCATATGGTTCTAATCCGTTGTCCAATACATCTAAATATTCAAATGTATTTAGGCAGAGTCCTTCCACTTTTGGAGAAACTACCTTCTCTTCTTCATGAAGTTCGCCTGGCTCTCCTCTTCCTGTTTTCAGATCTCTGTTTAAACCTTGGTTCCTCAGGCCTTGAGGACAATCCGACTAATTCGCCCCGCGACATGAGGGGGCGCTGGCCTCGGCAGTGTCCACGAGAAGGACCGCATCCCGTCGCAGGCGGCATCCACCCGAATCGAGAGCGGGTTTTATAACGCGTGTTTCTTTAACTCCTCTAAAAATGTGGGAAGTTTTCCTTTCGAAAGGGAGTGATGTTTAAACTGACTTAAAAAAGACAAAGTGTCCAAAAATGCAGACGCTTTTTAAAGCGTCTGCGAGTCAAACCTTTAACCGAGCGCCTCCTGTGGACCGGCGGGAGGATGAGGGTCGCCGCCCTGCAGGACCAGATGGGTAGAGCTGCTTAATACGCACCTACTGAGCCCACCGGATCAGCTAGCCGAGGATCCGCAAAAACCAGGGCTCACGCTCTCCTCCTCCCACCCCAGTCCTCACACACCCGTGAGCATGCCTGGCCTAGAGCTTCCTCCGAATAACAAGCCGCTGCCCGCCCTTTCTTCCGAATCCGTCGGATGACAGGTGAGGTCTGTGGTGCATCTTCCCACATCCTACCTGAAAGAATTGCAGATCATTCAGGTTGTCTCCGAAGGTGATCGGGTACTATAACTTTAGGGTCCGAGAAATGTTTAGTGAAGCTTGAGAAATGGGAATGAAAAATGGAACTACAACCACGAAGGGATTCGAACCCTCAATCTTCTGATCCGAAGTCAGACGCCTTATCCATTAGGCCACGTGGTCCCACAGTCCTAAATCTGCGAAAAAATAAAACGAGTGTTGTGAGTCTGGGCTATTTGTAGCTGGATTATTTTTACATTATATTGTATAATCCTAACAAAATGACATGATCTTTGCTGTTAGCCACGTTTCGAAGATGACATAATAAATACTCACAAAAGCTAAATATCTTCTACGTCACACAATAACCGACTGACCCAACGTAGGTATTCCGATTTTCTCCAAACTCTTACCCTTAACTTGACACCAAATTTTGCACCTGCGCCACGGTGCCTCTCTCAGTCAGTAGTATTAAGTTGCAAAGAAACAAAAAGAAATGAATTGAACGTCCCTCTATAAACACGGTTACATATGCTCAGTTTGCTGTGAGAATCGAGAACCTCTGGGTGTCAGTGAAAAAAAAAGTGGTGAAAAAAAAAAAAAAAGAAATAAGAACCTATCATGCGACATCTGCTAGGCATCCAATCTTGCTGCGCGACAACCTCAATTAGGGTTAAATTGAGGCGTCTTCCTAGGCCTGTCTCTAACTGGAAACCATGAATAGACCCTGCGGAGTACTTTCTAGTACTTTCTAGATTTTTTTTTTTCTTTCATATTTTAGAAGTGCTGGAGAAATATTATTTTCTGAAAAGCTCTTCTAATCAGTGACTGCACCCTGAGGAGCCTGCGATCTTTTTCTCTTGCCCTCCCGGAAAGCATTGCCCTGTTTCTGTCGCCCACAAGATCGAAGTATCAGACTATAGGAGTCTGCCCTTAACCCAACCTGAAGGGATTCAGTGAGCACCCAGGAGCCACACTAACTCTGAGAGCTAAAAGATAAGAGTTAGTTTAAAAAAAAAAAAAAAAGCAGAAAAAAAAACTGACTCAGAAGATGGATCAGCCAGTGCAATGGATAGTTTTCCTAATTTCTTGTTTGGATAGTTTATTGTTAGTGTATAGAAATGCATGTTGATGTTGCACATTGAACCTTTGCTGAATTCATTTATTAGTTCTAACAGTTTTTTTATGGGATCTTCAGGGTTCTCTATATATAAGATCATGTCATCTGCAGAAAAAATTTAACTTCTTCCTTTCAGATTTGGGTACTTTTTACTTTTTTTTCTTGCCTAATTGCTCTGGCTAGGACTTCCAGTACTACGCTGAACAGAAATGGAGAGAGTGGACATTGTCAGCTTGTTCCTGATCTTAGAGGAAAATCAGATTCTTATCACTGAGTTTGTTAGCATTGGGCTTATCATGTATGGCCTTTGTTATGGTGAGGTACTTTCTATACTTCATTTACTGAGTATTTATCATGAGAAGATTGTGTCAGGTGCTTTTTCTACATCTATTGAAGTGATCATATTATTTTTATCCTTTATTCCATCAGTGTGAGAGCTCTGATTGATTTGTATGTGTTGAACTACCCTAGCATCCTGGGGATAAATCTCACTTGATCATGGTGTATGATCCTTTTAATATACTGTTTGAGTCAGTTTGCTGGTGTTTGTTAAGGACTATTATTATTATTTTTATTATTATTCTTTTATCTCTATGTTTAAGGATATTGGCCTGTAATGTTCTTTTCTTGTAATGTCCTCATTTGGCTTTGTTATTAGGGTAATTCTGGCCTTATAAAAAGAGTTTGGAAATATTTCATCCTCTTTAATTTTTGGAACATTTCGAGAAGGACTGGTGGTAGTATTTCTTTACATGCTTTGTAGAATTCAGCAGTGAAGCTGTCAGATGTTGGGCTTTTCTTTGTTGGGAAGTTTTTTATTGCTGTTTCAACTTCTTTACTCATTATTAGTTTGTTCAATTTTTTCATGATTCAGTATTGGTAGGTTGTTTTTTCTAGGAATTTATCTATTTCTTCTAAGTTATCCAATTTGTTGGCATATAATAGTTCTTAGTAGTCTCTTAAATCCTTTATATTTGCCAATAGAAGAAAATACACTCAACAACAGCAGCAAATACAGAAGACTTCAGTGGCCAAATGTGGGAGTGGGGATTCTCTACACACCAAGAAAGCAATCAATTTTGCAGCAGACACTAAATGAGTGTCCTTCAATCCAGTTCAATTCTGACACTATCTACTTGGAAATAGTGTCAAATTTCACAGGTTGAGGACTTCCCACAAGACTGCCTCCCTTCAGACACAAGTTGCAAACCCAGGTCTCCAGAACTTCTGAATGATCAGCTTCAAGTCAGGGTTTTGATGACCCCCACTTTGGGTTTGATTAATCTGCTAGAGTGGCTCACAGGACTCAGGGAAACACATTTATATTTAATTTTTGAGTTGGGGTCTTACGCTGCCAACTAGGCTGGAGTGCAATGGCATGATCCCAGCTCACCACAGCCTCAACCTCCCAGGTCTAGGTGATCCTTCTGCCTCAGTCTCCCTAATAACTAAGACTACAGGGCATGCCACCATGACAGACTTTTTTTTTTTTTTTTTTGTAGAGACAAGGTCTCACTATGTTGCCCAGGCTGGTTTGGAACTCCTGGCCCAAGCAATTCTGTCTCCACCTCCCAAAGTACTGAGATTACAAACTGAGCCGCCATGTTCATCTCTGTAAGGAATATATTCTTTTAGTTTCTTTTATTTTATTTATGAGTCAGAGTCTCACTCTGTCACTCAAGCTGGAGTCCAATGGCATGCTCACAGCCACTGCAGTCTTGACCTGCTGGGCTCAGGTGCTCCTTCCACTTCATCCTTCCAAGTAGCTGGAACTACAAGCATGTGCCACCACACCCAACTAATTTTTCTTGATTTATTGTAGAGAGAAGGTCTCCCCAAGTTGCCCAGGCTGGGCTTGGGCAATCCTCTTGCCTCTGCCTCCCAAAGTACTGGTATTACAGGCGTCAGCCACTGGGTCTTGCCTTGTAAAAGATACTTTAAAGGATACAATTAAACAGCAAGAAGACAAGATACACAGGGCATGGTCTGGAAGCATCCCTAGCACAGGCACTTTTCTTCCCATGAAGTTGGAGTGCACCAGCCTCCCAGCATGTGGATGAGTTTTTGTTCACCTTCCTCTAAGCCTCCATGAGTCCAGCTGTCCAGAAGCACTCTGAACCCAGTCCTTGTGGGTTTTTATAGAAACTTCATTACATGGGCACAATTGATTACATCATTGGCCATTGGTGATCAACTTATTCCACCCCTATAATTGGCCATTGGTGATCAACTTGTTCCACCCCTATAATTACCCACTGGTCTTTCTGGTAATAATCTCCCATCCTGTTTTTTAATTTTTATACTAGAGTGATTTTTATATTGTCATTACATGGGAGTAATTTGATTTTGACTATATATTTACCTTTATCAGTGAGTTTTTTACTTTCATATATTTTCACATTGTTACTTAACATCCTTTCAACTGAAGAACTGTCATTAGCATTCCTAATGAGACAGGCTAGTGGTGATTAACTTTTCTCAGATTTTGTTTGTCTGGGAATGTCTTTATATGTCATTCATTTCTGAAGGACAGTTTTGTAGAGTATAGTATTCTTCATCAGCATTTTTTTTCTTCAGCACTTTGGATATATTATCTCACTTCCTCCTGGCCTAAATAATCTCCCTCCTTCCATGTAATCTGTTGATAGCCATATAATTGTTCCCTTTTATATGAGAAGTCTCTTTTCTCTTGATGTTTTCAAGATTCTCTTCTCTTTGACTTTTAACAATTTGATTATAATGTGTCTCAAAATGATCTTCTTTGGGTTGATCTTGTTTAAGATCCTTTGAGCTTCATGAATGTGGATGTCCATGTCTTTCCCAAGATTTGGGAAGTTATCATTTCATTACAGAAAGTTTCTGCCTATTTTTTCCTTTCTTTTCCCATAATTTGTATATTCATTCACTTAGTTGTATCCCGCAGGTCTCAAAAGTTTTCTTCACTCTTTTAAACTATTTTTTTGTTTTTTGCTTCTTGCTATGGTTTGAATGTGTCCCTCAAGCTCATGCGTTAGAAACTTAATCCCAATGCAACTACAGCATCCACTGCTCATGGATGATTTCGTACTCTTCTCCCCACACTCTGGTGAAGAGCACTTTGGCTGCCTCAGCCATGGCTCTGGAGGACAAAGACAAAGTCTTGGCAATGTCCACATGGCGCTGGCTCTGCAGACATACCGGGTGCGGGAGCTATGGGGCCATGATAGCTTCCATACAGATTTTTAAGTAATATATTGGATAGTCTGGGAGCCCAGACATAAACTTGTCACAGAGGTGCACCCACCACAGAAAGTTCCCACTATGGTAATGTTTAGTAGAGCCATAGGATCAGGGTTGTCTCCAAGACCCCAGAACTGTAAAGCTACCAGCATGCAACTCCAGGCTGGGAGAACTACAAGCACGAGACTCCAATCAATGAGAGCCATGGCATTGCCTGCACTCAGCAAAGCCATACAGGTGAGGCAGCCTGAGACCTTGGGGAACCAACCCCCACTCCATTGTGCCCATAAGAAAAGCCATGGAGTACTCACTTCCCTCAATGTTTTCTTTCTTGTTGTCCCACAAGATTCCTGTTCTCACGATTCTACAGCTACAGGAGCTATGTGTAGCTCTTGACATTGACCGAGTCCTGGGGAGAGGTTGGAATTCTCAGAAAAACACTAAATAGTGTCAATGACTTGCCCTAGAATTTTGCCTTTTGAGTTCTAAACCCCCTCTGATGGGAGTATTTGGGGCCAGAAGTGTGTCTACATGTAAGCTGACAGCTCAGGAAGGCATTCACCCTACCCTAATTTCCAACTTCTTTCCGTGAACAGAATCTTTATTTTCCTTTCTGCAGAATCTTTCTATCTTTTTTAAACTTTGGGAACATGCTGAGGATATATAAACCTTAATTTATCATATAAGAAAGCAATATTTTCCAAATTAGATGGTGAGGGAAGACTCTAAAGTAAGTCTTCCCCCAAACACACATGTACACATAATCACTTTATAAACAAAAACAGAAAAGCCTTTCGAGTGATCCTCAGTGTGAGGCCAAAAAATGTTGACAGAGGGGAAAAAAAGACATGGGAAATCAAGGTTTCTGCCCAAAAGTAACATGTTAGTTCTGCTCACATTTCATTACCCAGAATAAATCTTATGTGCCAAACCTGATGTCTGTGGAGTGGGAGAGTGTAATCTCATTCCAGGAAGAAGCAGCAAATGCTTTTGCATAGTGAAAGTCTACCACAACAACCACTCAGTATTGTTTCTCATTTGTAAAACTCAGGGTGTTTTGGTTTTTGTTTTTTTCAATTTTTTAAATGTTCATCTCCCTTTCTTTGTTTTAAAATGTTCAGTTTTGTGGCTTTTAAGCTTGTAGTTTGGAAAATAAGAGAATCAATTTTGTAAAGATAAATTGGCCTAGCATGGGCACTGTGATAATCTAGTCAACATAATCTATTGTTGGTATGTACATGGGATGAGTAGTAGGAGAAAGAATGAAAAATGGAGTTGCAGTTAAGCAGGAGGAATAAAAACAAAATCGTTCTTGACAGCAGTCTGCTAAATCCACAGATGATTCCCCATCTGAGATTTTTATTGACAACTTTGCATATAGCTAGTAGTTACCTCAGGTGCTACTGAGCAGAAGCTTTTGTCACTAGTCCTGGCAGTACTGTCTTCCCCACCTCTGGATCCTTGAGTCTTGCTTCTCAATGCAAGTCTTGCTACTCATTGAGTCTTGCTACTCAATGACTTGTGGATAAGAAATATTGGCACCATCTGAGAGCTTGTTAGAAGTACAAAATCGGCCGGGCTCGGTGGCTTAGCCTGTAACCCCAGCACTTTGGGAGGCCAAGGTGAGTGGATTGCCTGAGCCCACGGGTTCGAGACTCGCCTGGGCAACTTGGCGAGACCTCATCTCTACAATAAATCAAAAAATTACCCGGGCATGGTAGCGCGTGCCTGTAGTTCCAGCTACTTGGAAGGCTGAGGCGAAAGGATCGCTGGAGCCCAGCAATTTGAGGCTGCGGTGGCCGGGAGCAGCCACTGCACTCCAGTCCGGGCGACAGAGTGAGACTCCAACTCAAAAAAAAAAAGAAATGCAAAATCTTGAATCCCATTTTGACAGAATCAGAATGTGCATTTTAACCACACATCAGTGATTCATATATACATCACAGTTGAGAAGCATTGCCCTAGGACAGTAGTTTTCAAACTTTAGTTTGTGTGATGGTCTGCACGTTGGTGTCTCCCCAAAATGTTGAAATCTAATATTCAATGTGGTAGTATTTTGAGGTGGGACTTTTGGGAAGTGATTAGGTCATGTCAGCTCTACCTCATGAATGGGATTAGTGCTGTCATAAGATAGGCCTGAAGGAGCTTGTTCTCTTTTTCTATCATGTAAGAACACATCATGTAAGGAAGGCATCATCTATGAGGAACAGGCTCTCATCAGACTCCAAATTTGCTGGTGCTTTGATCTCGGACTTCCTGGCCTCCAGAACTATGAACAATAAATTTCTGTTGTTCATAAATTATTCAGTCTAAGGTATTTTGTTATAGCAGCCAAAAGAGACTAAGACAGCGTACAGCAGAATTGCCCAGAGAGCTTATTGAAACACATATTGCAGCTTCTGATTCAGTTGGTCCTGGAGTGAGGCCCAAGAATTTGTATCTCTAATAAATTCTCAAGTGCTGAGATTGCTGCTGATCTGGGACCACCCTTTGAGAACCATGGTTCCACAGCATATTGCATATTTGTGACCATCTCCACATCATTCCCTGGAGTCTACAAATTTCCACCCAGATGTCTGAGTTCTAACACCTGGATAGGAAGTTGGTAGCACAAACAAGGATTTCTGAAAAGGGGGCATTCATTCAACAAATATTACTGATTTTTTGAGTGCTTATTGAATGGTGTTGCTACAAAATGATAGACAAAGGAGAGGGAAGTACAATAGACTGCTCTAAATGAGAATATATCTTCAAATAAATAAGTAAATATTATATTTCTTTTTTAAGTATTAAAATGTTAGGAAATATCTGTTTCCTGCTGTCTCCTTTCCTTTCATATAAGGAAGCAAGTTACATGGGCAGAAGTGCTCACAGAAATTATGACAGTCTGATTATTTTGGAAGAGAAACAGCCATTTTGTAAGACATAAAATTAGGATGAATACCCCCAGCAAAAATATGGAGTGAACTTGGTCTCTAAAGTGATCTCTGGTGGATTCTACTGCTTTCTTCCTTTTTCATAAAAATGTCCTTCATCATCATCTAGGTAAATCTGTCTACTTGTGGCTTTGATTCTATTCCTATCTGTCTCCTTGAAGTCTAGTTCCATCAATAATCCCCTCCTCTGTCTCCAGTTTCTTCCTCTGGCGGGGGCCATGACAATCTGGGAATCAGCATGGGAACCGAATGAAGACACCTTTCCGGGAGGCAAGGCCCCAGGGAGAATCCGCGTGTGTGCGTGGCAAGGCCCCGTGCAAAGTCTTAAGGAAAGTTCTGCATGACTGTTCCCCAACTCATGGCCACCTCCATGTTTCCATTCTATTGTTTTGCATAAGTTTTATGGGAATAGTATGCTTATTCATAGTTTGGGAAGGAAACTTTGTGCACAAACCCATGGAAGGCAATGATGGTAAAAGTCATGAGTTACCAAATGTTCAAAAACACCCTGCGTCTCAGCAGGAACAAAACATGACTAGCGGGAACATGACGACCCAAGGTGTACTATTAACTGTTCAACAAACAAAACTCTCAAAGATTTGATGTTAAAACTTTGGCACCA
>CAUYQG010164340.1:0-45820 GCA_963574415.1 Tarsius wallacei
CCACAGCCTCCCAAAGTGCTGAGATTACAGGCATGAGACGCTGTACCAGTTCCAACTTTACTAATAAACTTTTTAGATTACAATGCATTACTATGTTTTCTTTCCCCCTATAAATGAATCAATATATTGTAGGCCTCAGTATTTTAATAAAAATAAATCTATATAGTATTATATATTCTTGAACCTTATGTCTTTTAGCATTGTTTATAATTTTCATTAAAGTTTCTAACACCCTCCACATTAAATATTTTATTCCTTATGCCATCTGAATTTCATTTCTCAAACTTCAAATTGTCAATATAACTACCGTGTATCTCATACTTGTATAATTTAGAATTTCCTCATCTGGCATTTCAGTGTTCATTTTAAATGCTCACCATCTTAAAACCATTCTGTTCGATACCCTGGTATTCTTCATACTATTTGAGAGATACATTTCTGAGAACTGTGGTTAATAGCCACAGAAAGAAAACATAGATTCTGTTTTCAAAAACTTGCAATCTAGTTTTAAAAAAGTAGAGTAGGCATAACAGCAATAAGAAAATGAAGACTATCATGTTCTTGATACTATGATAGTGATAGAATGTTTCTTTCATAATGGCAGTCTTCAGGGAAACTTTTTTTAGGAATTCTAGATAAACATGTGTTAAACCTGCCTTCAATTTTCAATGAACTGGTTCATTATGTTTTCACTCTGTCATTTATTTTTTATTTTTTAATTTTTCATTTTTTTTGAGTTGGTGTCTCACTCTGCCGCCCAGACTGGAGTGTAGTGGCCGCTCCCGGCCACCGCAGCCTCGACCTGCTGGGCTCCGGCGATCCTTCCACCTCAGCCTTCCAAGTAGCTGGAACTACAGGCGCGCGGCTAATTTTTGATTTATTATAGAGATGAGGTCTCACCAAGTTGCCCAGGCGGGTCTCGAACCCGCCGGCTCAGGCAATCCACTAACCTCAGCCTCCCAAGGCACAGGATTACAGGCTGAGCCACCGAACCCGGCTTACTCTGTCATTTATTTAACAAGAATTTATTGAGCTTCTTAAATATAATAGGAACTTTTCTAAAA
Source organism: Tarsius wallacei (assembly GCA_963574415.1). NCBI lineage: Eukaryota > Metazoa > Chordata > Mammalia > Primates > Tarsiidae > Tarsius > Tarsius wallacei. Next base: position 1,065 of record CAUYQG010164340.1, read on the forward strand.
GTTACATGGGTGAATGAGCATTCAAAAATGATTATGTCAACAATGCACTATATAGACCAAATAAGAGTTGAACAATAATATAGATAGAAGTAGCCATAATTATAGATCTAGATACAAATATAAATATATAGATAGAATGAAACCACTTTTTCAAGCAATGTTTGCCTAAGAAGGGATTTTGTTTTTATTGTTTTCTCCTCAAAGCCCACTCTTCTTCCACATACTGCAAAACATTGTCTCTTATCTCTTTCAGGTTTTTGCTCAGTGTTCTGATAACACAGCTTCTCATGCCCTGTTCATTTCTCTTCAACAATTCTGATTCCCCTACATGCTTGAGACTGCTCACTATAAGCAGCTGAAATTTTTGTTGTTTCATTGATTATGGGAGCATGATGTATTATTATTTATATTTATTTGCTTATTTTTATTTTAGATTCAGGGGCTACACATGTATATTTGTTACATGATTGACACATATACATGGCAGGTTAGACTTTGAGTCTTTCAGCATTATTTAACATTTTCATTAAAATTTCTAACACCCCTCCAAATTAAACATCGGAAATATTTTCTTTTTTAAGTAAAGTCATTCAATCAATGACAGAGGGGAATTAGTGACTGAGTGCCTCCCAGATTCCTCATCCTTTGGATGACACAATCTGAGGCAAGGTCAACGCAGTCTCGCAGGATTCCTGACGAGAGTTGAGTTTGAGTTGCACGTGCCTATTTCCTGCTTATTTCTACGCTTTATGTCGAAATTCTTTCCTTCTCAGCATAACTTCTCTTATTTCCCTCCGTGGTTCTTGGGATTACCACACACATTACCTACATGTACCCAATTCCTTGTTTAAGGGTTAGTTTTCAAGAAACCCAACCGAGAATAATCACAATCTTAGATGCAAAATTCACTTTCACCACCCTAATTAAAATAGCATCTCCACCCTTCACCAAAGCACAACTGTTTCACTACTTTATGTTAATATTTTTTCCATTGCATTGCTATGAAATGACAAATTATATTATTTACTCTTTTTTTATTAGCTGAATCCCTTACTAGAAAGTAAAGCTATGAGAGCCAAGACTTTTGTTTGCTGCACTTCAGAACTTATAAAAATGGAATGGAATAATTCATTAAGCACCCTATAGAACTTATAAAAATAATTCATTAAGCACCTTCCATTCAGTAGGAATGGAAGGTGCTTAATGAATTATTTTAAAGGAATAAGTGATTAAAATGAATCTTGAAAAAAACTTAACTAAAATCAATAATAATTTCCTATGAGATTGACAAGGCAGCCTTCTGAAACTGGCAAGGAGATAGTGTTTAACTCAACTTTATATTTCTTTCCCAAACAGATCAGAGAAATAAGAATCTAATGTAGTATCTGTAAAAATATAAATTTGATTAAAGTTTTGGGTGTTGCCTAAATATAGTTTTAAGCTGCCAAGGAAAGCAAAAATATTAGAATCTTTTCTTTAATGACTCCAGTAGTTAGGTTTCAGATATTTATCATTGAAGAGGACATGATTTAAGCAATTATTTAATCTACAGATGTGCAGCCATAGCTTTGCAGGATCTCTTGTCATTGGTAAGAGGTGGAACAGTGGCATATTATATTATGGATACAGAAAAAAAAGTTGGTTAAACTAAGATAGACAATATGTATCTCAATTTCTATTATTGAGGGCTACTAGCCTTTGGTTGGCATGCAATGTATTTTACTTGAATAAGTGTGACAATTGAGGATATGCAATCAATAATTCTCAGTATTAATGTTAATAATTATAAAATGGCAGTGCCTTTTTTCTTCTTATAAACCAGAGTGTTTTAAGAAAGCATTGTGAACCTTCAACATAATTGTGAAAAAATAATTAATGAATTATGGTATTTGAGATGTTTTAAGTCAGACAGGCTTGGGCTAAAATTCCAGCTCTACCATTTACTAAATGTATGATCTTGTATGATTGCAGATTTTTGTAATGTTTTTTAATTTGATCGAAGCAAAGCACATAACATGATGTGTACAGTTCTTAATTGTACAGCTTGCTAAATCTTCATGAACTTAACACATTCATTGAGTCAGCCATTTAACAAATCAAATTACAGAATATTTTAAGGATCACAAAGCATACTTTTTGGTTACTACCAGCTATTACTCTAACCAACTACTCTGCAGTAACCACTCTTCTCACTCTGTTATCATAAACTAACTCAGTCTGTTTTTGAAAATGTTATAAATGTAATAACACTGTATGTATTGTTTAATGACTGATTAAATTTAGTGAAAATTAGTACTGTTGTTACATGTGGCAGGCATTTGATTATTTTTGTTTTTGTGTACTATTATATTGCATGATCAACATTAGTCATTTTATCGCCACATCTAATTTATCCATTCCAGGTTTGATGGGCATTTAAGATATTTTTGATCATTAATAATTATTTTGCATTGACTGCTTAATGACTACAAGGTTTTCTTTGCAGCTAAAGAAATGTTGAACCAGATAAAGGTGTTGGCTGACCAACATTGTGAATGTGTTAAATATTGCTGAATTGTAACCTTTCAAATAGTTGATTTTATGCTATGTGATTTTTGGCCTCATTAAAAAAATTATGTTTCTTTAAACATTGTATCTCATTGTTGATCTATTTGTATTTTAGAATACAAACATGTTCAGCTTTGATAGACATTGCCAAGTTTTCCAGGTGGCATTGCCAGTTCCCACATTCACCAGTAGTGAATGAGACTTCTAGTTCCTCCACATTCTTGACAACATGGTTTGTTTTTTTCTTATACTCTCTGGTTTTAATCTGCATTTCCCTGATGATGAATGACGTTGAGCAGTTCTACATGAGTTTATTGGCTATTTGGATATATTTTTAGTGAAGTGCTTAGCTTTTTATTAGGTTGCCTTTTGATGCTAATTGGTAGAAATTTCTCATGTATTCTAGTTAAAAATTCTGTATCTCATAAAAGTATTCCCTTACAATTATTCAAATTGTCAAAAGATTATCTCATTTTCTGGTTTTGCTGTTTACTCTCCTCACAGTGAACAGAAGTTCTTAAGTTTAATGAGGTTACATTTCTCATTTTTTCCTTTATACTTAGTGCTTTTTGAGTCTTGTTAACCTACGCTTGCCTATAACAAAGTCGTGACTATATCTTATCTCAAGAAGTTTCATTGTATTACCTTTTACCTTTTGCATTTAAGTCTAAGATGCCTCAGGATTAATTACCCTGTCTTATATGAGGTAGTGATCAAATTTCTTTCTTTTACTGTTTTCTTTTCCTCTTGTCTTTCCCTTATACACACATATATTTATTTTTGTATATCTATTTATTGATCAATATGTCTATACACATGTATATATACACATTTGTATATACACACTTATATTTGTATACATGTATGTATATGTTTATATGAACAAATAGATGCATATGCACACATGAGTGCATTTATATGTATATATACATTTGTGTGTATGTATGTGTACATATATTCTGATAGATTTTGAGTGCTATTTTTCTCATGTATCTGATGATTTTACAAAGACAATAGATCAGCTATATAAGTCTCATTTGGTTCATTTGAGGGTAGCATGCCATTCCCTTAAGCTCCCTTTGAAGTTTTTTTTTTCCTTTTTATTTGATTTTTAACAGGTTTGCTATAAAGTGTCTAGATTTTCTTTGCATTTGGGATTCTTGTAGCTTCTTCCAGTCTGTCATATTAGATATTTTGTCAGATTTAGAGAATTATTGATCAGCATCTTTTTCAATTTTACATTTGCCTATCATTCTCTTTCTTTCTAGTAAACTAACAATTACAAGTAGAACACATTTTTTTCTTTCTGTTTTTCAAGATGGATAGTCATTGCTTAATTTAATGCCTTTAAAAGAAGATTAGACAGTAATCCTCTCTTCTGTAATTGTCAATCCTCTTTTACACCCACCTATTGAATTCTTTTTTCAGAGTTATCAAAACATTCAGTACTAGGATTTTCACATTTCACACACACACACACACACACACACACACACACACACACTCTTTTATTTTGGTTCACTGCTAAAATTTTCAAAACTCTATTCTATCAGCATTGTTTGTATGTATTACTCATAATTATTACCAAGTCTGTGACTGATAGTTCCAATATCTAGATAACATGAGTGACCCTTCTAATACTTAATTTTTTTTTGTTTATTTTAGCTTTTACTCATTTGGTCCTATAGTCTTACAATATCAATTATTTTTGTTTAATTACTAACAAGTAGAAAATCATGGGAAAATGACCTTTTTCAGCTGAGGCTCACTTATTTCTAGCTTGCTTTTCTACTAGGCAGGATTCTTCCAGCTTCTCCACCAAAAGTGCTTGTTTCTAACTAGAATCACTCTTCCTTATTTGTTCCTGAACTATGATTTTTAACTTTCTAGTGCTGTGTGACTGCCAGGTTCACTGTCTTGTTTTTAGCAACTGTTTTCTTCTTTGTTTCTCTTCACTTAGTCTGTACATGTACAGTTAAGATAGTGAAATAAATGCCTCAAAGAAAACTACACATAGAAGATTGGGTTCAATTCGCCAGTTTTTTTTTTTTTTCTTTTGGAATATTGGCCTTGTGAATACTATGTGGTAACTTTGACTTCAGTATTTGTCTCTTAGCCCGGTGAACTTGTGGGTAACTGTGGATTGTATCTCTCGGTTCAGACTTTATATCTAAGCCATGGGTTAACAAAAGCCTTACAGAAGGGATTTGAAGAAAGTGGAAGTAATGAAGGGCTCACCACAATGTACTTTCTTCTCTCTGATCTTGTTCCCCTGAGTTCTCCATCGCACTGATGCCTTCAAACAGATGAGCTCTGCATTTTCAAACTCATACTGTTCTAAGTGAGAAAGTCTAATATCTACTACTACATGAATTAAATGAAAGTATGAGAAACTTATTTAAACGCCGTAATCTTGATTTTTTTTCTTTAAATGAGAATCAATATACCACTCATTAAATCATGGATAAGATTTCTACAATGTTCTCAGTTCAGAGAATGTTGCAGTTGATTAATAAAAGGTAGAAGTTACAATTATTGGCTTGGTTCTTTAATAAACACTAATAGCAACTCCCACCACCACAATGTTAGGCAGTATATAGCACTCTTAAAAAAATATGTATGAAATAAAAATACCAAGAACATAGTAAACTTTAGTTTCTAGAAGAAACAGAACAATTTTTTCAAATAAAATATTGTTCATTAAATTGCTTTGTTCCAAGAAATATACATTCTAAAAGCATATGCACCCAACACAGGAACACCAGTATTTATAAAACAACTGCTAAGTAAACTAAAAAAGGACATTGACTCTAACAGTATCCTAACTGGGGACTGAAACAACCATAAATATATCATTGAGGGAAAAAATTAACAAGGAGATTGGGAACCTCAACTTGCTGTTTGGCCAAATGGACATAATAGATACCTACCAAACATTCCACCCAATAACCACAGAATATACACTCTTGTCATCACCACATGGAACATACTTCAAGATCGACCATATCCTCGGCTATAAATCAAGCATAAGCAAATTTTATAAAAATGAAATGCTATCATGAAACTTCTCAGGTCACAGTGAAAAAAATAAATATTGCCACCAACAAAATCCTCCAAAAACACACAAAGACATGGACACTAAACAGCACAATGCTTAACAACTCCTGGGTGAACTCAGAAATCAAAACAGAAATATTAAAAGATTCTTGGAAACAAATGATAACAAAGATATATCTTACCAAAATCTCTGAGTTGCCATGAAATCAGTACTAAGAGGGGAATTTACATCACTATGAACACACATCAAGAAAAAAAAAAAAGATAAGTCAACAGCCTAACAATTACCTAAGGGACGTGGAAAAGGTTGACCACCATAACCCTAACTTCAGCAGAAGAATTCAGATAACTAAAGTAAAAGCCTAAATATGGGATGTAGAGGTCAAAAATATAGAAAAAAATCAAGAAAACAAAAACCTGGTTCTTTAAAAAGATAAACAAGATTTATAGACCCCTAGCCAGACTGACCAAGAAAAAGAGAGAAAAAGCTTAAATAAAAAGTCAGAAACATAAAGATCAAGTCACAATAACCCCAAATAAATACAAAGACTTATCAGAGATTACTATGTACAACTGTATAGAAACAAATTCAAAAACCTAAATTAGATGGCGGTATTTCTGACATCAAACAACCTCCTAAGGTTAAAACAAGATGAAATAGAGAACCTAAATAGACCAATAACAACCCAGGGAATTGACTCCTTCATAAGAAATCTACTGATTAAGAAAAAAAAAAGCCCTGGATCAGATAGCTTTACAGTGAAATTCTACAAATCATACATTGAGGAGTTGATACCAATCCTACTGAAAGTATTCCAGGCAATGAGAGTGATGGAATCCTCCCCCAAACATTTTATTAAGATAACATTACACAAACACCCAAACTGGGTAAAGAATGAACAAAAAAAGAAAACTACAGGCCAATATCCCAGATGAATAATGATGCAAAGGTTTTAAACAAGATTCTAGCAAATAGCATCCAGTAACACATCCCAAAAATTATCCACCATAACCAAGTAGGCTTCTTCCCTGGGATGCAGAGCTGGATTAGCATTTGTAAAACCATAATTATAATCAAATACATCAACAGATGTAAAAACAAGGACCATATTTTTATATCATTAGATGCAGAAAAGGCTTTCAGAAAGATCCAGCATCCATTCTTGATAGAAAATTTTGAATACTTAGGTAAATAAATAACATAATTCAAAATAGTAAAAGCCATCTATGATAAAGCCACAACCAACATATTACTAAATGAACAGGAAATGGAAGCATTTCCCCTAAAAACCAGAACAAAACAAGACTTCCCACTCTCACCACTCCTGTTCACCATAATGTTGGCAATCCTAGCTAGAGCAATCAGACAGAGAAGGATATCAGGGGTATTCAAATAGGAAAAGGGGAAGTTAAACTATCCCTCTTTGTTGACAATATGATCCTATACCTGGAAAACCAAAGGGAATCTTATCAAAAAAGTCCTTGCCCTGATAAAGGGCTAAAGGAAAATCTCAGGGTACAAAATCAATAAGAAAATCTCATTTTTATACACCAAGTACAAACAGGCAGAGATCCAAATAAAAAGTACAATCCCATTCACAATAGCCACACAAAAATGAAGTATCTTGGCATCTTACTATCCAGAGAAGTTATCTAGAGAAGTGAAAGACCTTTACAACAAAAACTACAAAACACTGTTCAAAGAAATCAAGAAGATACAAACAAATGGAAAAATATTCCATGCTCATGGATTGGAAGAATCAACATTGTTAAGATGTTCATTCCACCCAAGGGAATCTACAGACTCAACACAATACCAATTAATTTACCATCATCATTTTTCTCAGACCTGTCAACAACAATACAGAATTCCATAAGGAAACAAAATCTACCACAAATAGCCAAAACAAGCCTCAGCAAAAGAAGCAAAGTGAGAGGTGTCACACCTCCAGACTTTAAACTGCTTTTTACAAATTTTTACTTTTAAAGATGTGGGGTATAATTCAGGATTAAGTATACAAATATTCATTATGCAGGCACCCTTGTTAATGAGGTGTGACCTCCCCCCGCCCCCCAGAATCCCACTACTGCCAATCCCGCCTCCCCCCTGCAATTTCCCACTACTAACAATCATTTTCTTACGGTATTAAGAAAATGGTTCAAGGTCCACTTATGAGTGAGAACATGCGATACTCAGTTCTTTGTTTCTGTGATAGATCACTCAGTATTATAGACTCTAAGTCCATCCAAGTTGCACCTCAGAGTAGGAAACCAATTCTTAGTCAAATCCCCAAAAGTTAATGCAATAAAAGAAAAGATAGACATGTGAGTACTTATCAAACCGAAAAGCATTTGTACAGCAAAAGAAACCATCAAGAGAGTGGGGATGCAGGCCACAGAATGGGAAAAAAAATGGCTAATTATATATCTGACAAAGACCTAACATTCAGGATCCACAGGAAACTCAAACAAGCTGAAAGGAAAAAATCAAGCAAATAACTTTATTTAAAAAATAGGTGAAGGACATGAGTAGAACTTTTCAAAGGAACATATATAAGCAGCCAATAGATACCTGAAAAAATGCTCAGCCTCACTAATCATTAGAGAAATATGAATCAAAACAACAATGAGATACCACCTAACTCCAATAAGGATGGCCATCATTAATAAATCAAAAAACAACAGATGCTGGTGAAGGTGTGGAGAAAAGTGAATGCTTCTACACTGTTGGTGGGAGTGCAAGAGAGTTAAACCTCTATGGAAAGCAGTGTGGCGATTACTAAAGGAACTGAGAATTGACTTTCCATACGATCCAGCAATGCCTCTCTTGGAAGTATACCCAGAGGAACACAAATCATTTTACAAAAAAAGACACCTGCACATGCATATTTATAGCTGCACTATTCACAAGAGCAAAATCATGGAACCAACCCTACTGCCTATTGAAAGCACATATAGTACATATACACGATGGAGCATTACACAGTCATTAAGAACACAATCATGGACTTTGCAGCAACTTGGATGGAGTTGGAGACCATCATACTTAGTTATCTATCACAGAAACAAAGAACAGAATACCACATGTTCTCATTCATAAGCTGGAACTGAACACTAATCACAAGGGAAGGATCAGCAGTTCCTTGGGCACTGCCAGGAAAGAGATGGGCTGAGGACGTAACAACACAAAAGGTTCCTGGTCCCAAACCAGGCTACATGCAGCCCACTTGTGTAGTTAATTCTTACTTGTACACTACATTCATATGATAAAATAAAACTAAAATTATTTTTTCTTTATTTTATTGAATTTAATATAATCATAATTTTAAAAGACAATTTTATAGTTGTGTACTACTAAAAATATTGTAGTACTTTCTTGCCCAACTCAGGAATATTATTTTTCATTATGTAACTTTCATTGCTTGCTTTTTTCAAAGCACATAACATAGAATATCAATGAAAGGTAATATGCAAATTAATACTTGATCCAATTGACCTATTAGAAAAATGCAAATAAGTCAAGATGAAAATAATAATTTAAAATATTAGATTTTTCTTATTATCTCAGTATAAATGCTTGATCTTACTTATGCATAGATTCATTCAGCCAAGCCAAACCATACTTTAGGCGGAAAGATAATGTTATTTCTAGTTTATTGCTGTCTCTTTCCTCTCAACTCAGGGTAAATATATATGTATGCTGGAAACTTTTCATGTGGGAAATTATTTTCTATATAGTTTAGCTAAAATGTCATCTTAGTTTTAGAGGAAAATAAAATAGCTTGTTAATTTATTCATCAAGAGAGACTTCTGGTCACAGATTTTAGACATTATAGTCTGTGACTGGTAATGAAGCTATCAGCGACTGCTACAATGCCCTCCCACTAAAAAATGATGGCATCTCTAGGAAAATCAAAACATATTGCTTTACTTAAGAAAGCACAAAATAATAATAACAAATAAAATCACTGTTTCTTATTTTTCCTCTCACTTCATGTGTTTCAGTATGAAATAATCCTTGCGAATCCATGTGAATTTCTATTTTTATAAGAAAAGTTAATATTTTTAAATTGGTAATTTGAAAACAGCTCAACATTTAAAGTCAGAGAATTATAACTATATATCTTTTAATTGTCAATACAAAACAAAAAAGTAAAAAGTTTTAAAAGTACACTCAGGCTTTAACAAATGCCTACCCAGATTCTCAGTTCTCAGTATCGTATCATCCTGAAGCTACTTCTACCATGTTTTGGGCTGTATTTACATTTAATATTTATTCACAGGGACAGTAATAATTCTCGATCTGAAAAAATGGAACAGAATCTCTTGGGTACACTAACTGTGCTAGTCACTATATTTGATTTTTAAATATGAATTTAATTGACTCCTCACAGTTCTGGAAGAATGCATGTGTATTTAAAGAGTGAAATAAAGCATAAACATGAATGATCTATACACATTGAATAAATATGGCAATTTCCTTTTAGGTTGAATAAATTATTTTTAAATGGGTAAATTATAATTATCTCATAATATTATTAATTTCAGTAAGGCACCTTTTTCTTTTCACAAACAATATTTATGTGGACACATTATAATGGGTAGAGTACATTTGGGGTTTATGAATACCAAAACCTAGTTATTTAACTCTGACTCCAAATTTAAAGGAGTAATGCAAAGAATGGTGAAGTAAATGTTCAGTCCATTTCCAATGACTTGATTTTTAATTTTCTCAAAGTAATTTTTTCATATACTTCCACAGCTTCATCACTACACTCAATTTTTAAGGAAGTAGCCTAAAGAAGGCATTTTGAGAATTTATGCCAGTGGATGCATATACTTATGAATCATATAGTTATTATTGTAATATTTGTTCCTTATACTACGTACACAAAACAGAACTTCTAAGAGGATGAAATGAAGGTTAAAATATCAGTAAAGATGTTGTCATGCTGCCATAGTGTAACAGACTTCTAAAATGACCCTCAAAATTCCTGCCCCTGGTATGACACACTATATACTTCCCTTCCCTTGAGTGTGGGCAGAATCTGTGACTAGGATGGTAATATCACTCCTATGATATTACCAGTTAGTTAAGTTAGAAGTCAATTGACTTAGAGTTAACCAAAAGAGAGATTATATTGAATTGTGTCAGAAAATCTCCCTCTGGTTTGAAAAAAGAAAACAGTCATGTAAATTGCCTATAGGTCACATGTTAAGGGACTGAGAATAGTCTCTGACCAACATGACCAACAACTTTCTTACAGCAAGTAAGAAAATGAGGACCTCCCTCATATGATCATAAGGAAATGAAATCTGCCAACAACCAATTATTTTAGTAGAGGACACTGAACCTCGGATAGGAATCAAAAGTTTATGTCAGCTTGGTGATACCCTGAGCCCACACACAAAAAAGGCAAAGGGTTCTTGTGTCTGAGCAAATCCAACATACACCAAGAAAGAGAATCCACAAACTCCCTTTTCTTGTTTTCCTTGTTTTACTCTCATCTTAGGAAAGCAAGGAGTCTTAGGTTTCCAGAGATGAATAATTCATAAATAAAGACTACATAACACCAATGCTCATATAAATAAGGACTTCCCCAATGATTTCCTATTTTAACAATTTTATTCCTTATATTTAAATTACTCAGACATCGTATTTAAATATTAATGTTGTACTACTTTTGAATACTTGTAACTCAAGTTCTTTCATCCTAAAATAATCTTGAGAGGGGAAGGCATTGATGTCCACCCACCTAGATTCTCAGGTGGCTGAGGTAGGAGGATTGCTTGAGTCTAGGAGTTTCTGTCCAGCCTGGGATATATAGTGAGGACTAGTCTCCAAAATAAACCAAACCAAAAACATTTTGAGTGGTAAAATAGTTGCGTTTGTATGGAACACATCTAATCTGTAAATACTTCAATCTCCTGGGCAGAAGTCACAAAAGGAGACTAGAGAAACTGTCCTATGCTGAAATTATACTGCAGAATTCAATATATCAACATTTTTCAGGCTATGATTATGGAACCTCGCAAAAATAAAACTAGACCAACATTGTAGTCGGTAGGTAAATTGTAATAATTAAAGCTTAAATAAAGCATAGCACCTTATGAATATCACAATTACACTTAATTTTTTAGCAGTTCTTCTGGTTGAATTTCTATCGTCTTTTTCTGAACTACTTCATAATGTCTTATAGTATTTTTGCCAAATTTCAGGGTAGTATAGGTGTTTGTGTGGGGTGGTATGTATACAGGTCTTATCTTTAATGACACACAATAGCATCTTAAAGATAGCCTATATATCTGAAGCTAATTCAGGAGTTTGTAAAAACATAGCCTATTAGTTTTTTTTCTTTTTTTTTTTTTTTTTTTAAGTTGGAGTCTCACTCTGTCGCCCAGACTGGAGTGCAGTGGCCGCTCCCGGCCACCGCGGCCTCGACCTGCTGGGCTCCGGCGATCCTTCCGCCTCAGCCTTTCAAGTAGCTGGAACTACAGGCGTGCACTACCACGCCTGGCTAATTTTTTGATTTATTGTAGAGATGAGGTCTTGCTTGCCCAGGCGGGTCTCGAACCCGCAGACTCAGGCAATCCACTCACCTCAGCCTCCCAAAGGCACGGGATTACAGGCTGAGCCACCGAGCCCGGCAGTTTTTTTCTTCTCTGAGAAATGTATTTAATAAAGTTTGAGAGATACCAATCTAATTCATGAGAGCTAAACAGTTAAATTTTTTCTCTTTGCATTTTTAAAAATGTTAACACAAAATGTCAGTAATAAACCAGGTCATAGCAGAAATAGCCTAATTTCTCAATTACACTCCAATGACAATTATGTTTTCTTTTATTCAATGGGTAAGGGAAACAATTTACCTTAACGCAATGGAAGAATTTCAAAGTTTTGGTTCATTTTTCCTATCAATTCTTGTTTCCTATGCTTCCTAAAATATAAATATTTATTATGCTTCACATCTTTTTAATGTTATAACTCTCTGGAGAACTGTAGGTTTCAAAGTCATTCAAGTGTTTATCATGGGAATAGATATAGATTTGACAAACAGCATGAAAGCACATATTTTATTTATTTTAAAATATTTTACAACAAATTTCAGATATAAGGAGGACAAATAAAGCGCTTTTGTTAAAATTTAAAATGTCTTCTTATCAATGGTTATATAGATAACAATACATGAATTAGTCTCAGCAAACTATTTTTTTGGTGGGTTCTTATACCCACCAAAAATGCCAAAAATTTACAGCAAAATTAGTAAAGGCTTATAAAGTGCGCTGAGAATTCTGATATAGAGACACAAATATTCATTATTTAAGAACTTCAAACAATTTAATGATTTTTTAAAAATTAAAATATACTCATGAGCAAATGGTTTAACAAAATGGGTAGAGTTTTAGTTTATAAATTAGATTCATTACTAAGAAAAGTCAATTTTGTGCTGTGGTGAAGACTTGACCTTCCACTGCCATTGAAAAAAAGTTGTACCGCATGAAACTCTGTGTTAGAGATAAGTAGGTTTTCTCCTTTACTTCTGTTTGTAACATAAGGGAGCCCCACACCAGCTGCATGCAGCATTACTTCATGAGTGCATAACTGTATTTAAATCATTTATATATTACATTTTACAAATGTAATAGGGAAATGTGTTCTTTTGCATTCATGGTTAAGAGTTGGAACAGATGGTGAAAACTCAGTTTAAACTAATATGGGCATTAAAATAACTGATATTGCATGCATTCCTTGATATAACAGAAGTTTAGTTCACTATAAAATGGGCTTGTGACTTTCTAGAATATATTAAACATAATGTGTCCTTTGCAACAGTTTTTCTACATGAGGAAAGTTGCTGTCAGTGTTTATTTATAATAATTTTTCAAATTTAAAATAGAGTAATTCATTCAACAAATATTTACAGAGCACCTATCTTTTTCAGGCACTGTATTTAATACTGAGCTGCTAAGAAAATAAATAAGCCACAATTCTCACCTTTAAGAAAAAGATCAAGCAGAGGATACAGAGATATTGCAAAGCATCAACAACATATGGAACATTTGAAACACCTCTATTTGCAGTGCCTGGGGCTGTGGTATTTTCACACCCTCCTGGATCCAGGCCTTTAATTTTGGTAGTTGCAACAAATTGGAAAAGGAACCTGGGTCTGGAGTCCAACCAGGACCCTCTGCCCTTGGGTGTAGGTGTGGTTATCTGAGGAAAAACTAATTTATCACTCATATATTTACCAGGTCTTTCGTATCACATAAGTTTAAAAAGTTAAAGTTTTTTTAAAAAGTCATCATCGAGCAATCACTTTAAAAAAATAGAAAGACTTTTTCACGTAATGAAATACCCTAATAGTCTTAGCATTTCACTCGGGGATCTTATCTTGCATGTTATCTTGCCTGAGGTAGATTATTTCAGTCATACCTTTGAACAATTTTACTGTTGGTCCATGTTCTATTAAATTTTCTACATTTGTTACATGCATCTGGACTTTTCTTCACCTCTGGGCTTTTCTATAAGCTACTGACCTTGTCAAGGACCACTCCTAATATCGTTTTTGACATTTCTCTTTGCAAATTCTTATTCATTCATCAAGACTTGATTATAAAGATGGTTTTTTTCGGGCATAATTTCCCTGACCTATAAACTAGGTTAGGTTTACCTGACAATCTTCATTTGTAACCCCTAATTTTCTTTTAAGAATATTTATTTTTCTTTGTTTTAATTCCTTGCTTAATATCCACCATGTGCAGCAAGAATGAAATAGAATAATTAGGTACTTAATGAATACAATAAAAACAACTGTAACATAATCTCTCTCTTAAGTAAAACACTTCCTTTCTTGGCTTTTTTTTCTTCTTATATCTGTATCTATTAGGGATGTAGGTTGAAGAAAGTGACAAGTGAAAAAAGAATGCAAAACTGAAGATTTAAAATGCATACCAACAATGTTTTATTTAAATGAATACATTATAAACTTTCTTGTGATTCACTGGTTATATCTACTTTTTAATGCTATTTCAGAAATGTTGCTGTTACTTAAGAAAGCAGCATCACAAAGTTTATGAGTTTTTTTAATTGAGTCAGTTTTCTCTCTGAATGCTTTTTAAGTTTGGTTCATCATCTAATTTATTCACAGGTGTTGCCATACTCTAAGATGGTACTACTTGGGGAGTAGCTTCATATTCTTTCTCTCTTGATGCCTCACTGATGATTCCACATGAAGATGACTTGGTGATTTGGAGAATATGGGGCAGTTTAACCACACAGAATGTCATCCAGGGCTGCTGCTGTGTCTGTTGCTAATCTAATGAGGTTCTCTAAAGTGAGAGGCAAATTGTTTACTTAAAGCATTAAAGAATCATTTTGCAGTATTTAAGTAGGAAAGAATGAGCAGTGGGGATAGAGAAAATTGAATCTGCACTTCTTAAAATGATTTTATATTGAAATCACTGAATATGGAAGTCATGAGCCTTCAAACATGCACATCTACTTATAATTGATTGTAGCATCGGTCTTTCAAATCTTCTATATTCTTGATGTACAACTAACTCATCTGTGCTAAAGTTTTACATTGATGATTGTACATGTGAATTTCTGCAGATGGTCTTAGATAATAGTTTTATGAAAATAAGTTCCTAAAGATCCAACCATTTAAAATTTACTAGAGTAAAATAATCCTGTCCATCCAAATATATTCATTGCTTTGCAAATAAGCATTTGTTTGTTCACTCAATTTGATTATCTACAAAGAGAGCCTACTCCATAAGAATATTAACACTGAATTAACATTCGCAAAAAGTATATTAATATTTCTATTTTAACTACATAAGAGAAATTATTAGATTATTTATTGAATACAAATATAATTTCACTTACTTCTGGCAAATAAGTTTATGACTTCAGTGAAAGAGTCAGCTTATTCATATATTATATATTCATTATATCTTGTACTTAGTAAGACATTTTGATATTCACACTCTTTTGTTGGATCATTCTAGCAAATCTTTGAAATTGGCTGAAGTTCTATATGCCCTATATTTCAGATGAGGAAAACGGAGGCTCAGAGTAGTTAGGTATTTATCAAAAGTCAAGTAGCTAGTAAATTATAGAGTTAAGGATTAACACTGGGTTTTCTGTTTTGATGGCATATCTTATATCCACAGAAATATACTTTTGTTTTACAAATAGTGCTGTAGCAAATGGACATCACATGCAAAAAAGTGAAACAAGACACAGATTTACACCCTTCATAAAGGTTAACTCAAAATGGATACCGTACCTAAATGTAAATAGTAAAACTATCAAATTCCTAGAAGATAACATAGGCAAAGACATAAATGATCTTAGGTATAGTGATGACTTTTTAGACACAACAACAAAGGCACAATCTACAACAGAAATATTTGATAAGGTGGACTATATTAAAATTAAAAACTTCTGCTCTGGAAAGGATTACATTAAAAGAAGGAAAGGCAAGCTGCAGACTGGGAGAAAATATTCCCAATAGACACATCTGATAAAGAGACTTCTATTCAAAATATACAAAGAACTAAAAACTCAACAAACAATAAAAAGCAAACAACCCGAGTAAAAAATGATTTTTCACCTTAACAATCACCTCACCAAAGAAGATATAGAGATGGCAAATAGCATGTGAAAAGATTATCCACATCATGTATAATTAGGAAATTATAAAATTAAAACAGCAATCAGATAACCAATATAAATATTAGAAAAGATAAAATCCAGAACACTGACAACACTACATGCTGACAAGAATGTGGAGCAGAAGGAACTCTCTTTCATTACGGTGGGAATGCAACATGGTAGAGTCCCTTTGGAAGACAGTTTAGCGATATGGTTTGAAAAATTAAAAATTATCTGATTATATAATCCAAATATTTTGTTCTTGATATCTACCCAAAGGACTAAAAAATTTAAATCCACTCAAAAGTCTGGATGTTAATTTTTATAACAGCTTTATTGGTCATTCCTAAGACTTGGAAGTAACCAAGATCTCCCGCAGTAGGTAGATGAGTAAATAAACTGTGATACAGTCAGACAACAGAATATTATTAAGCATAAGAAAAGAAATGAGCTATGAAGCCATGAAAAGACTTAGAGGAAACAAGTGCATATTACTAAATGAAAGGAGTGAATCTGAAAAGACTAAATGCTGTATTATTCCAATCATATGGCATTCTGGAAAAGGCAAACCCATGGAGAAAGTAAAAAGATCAGTGATTGCCAGAAGTTGGTGGGGCAGAGGCATGAATAGGCAGAGTACAGAGGACTGTTAGGATAGTGAAAAACGACTCTGTATAATTCCATAATGGTGGGTGCATGTCATCATACACTTGTCCAAATCCACATAGTGCATAACATCAAGAGTGTTCTAACATAAACTATGGAACTGGAGTTATTATAATATGTCAACGTAGGTTCATCAGTTTTACTAAATATAACACTCTGACTGGAGCTACTGATAATGGAGAGGATCTCTATGTGTGGAGGCTGGGATTGTTCAGGAAATTCTGCGCTTTCCCTTCAATTTTGTTTGGAACTTAATACTTTCCTTAAAAATTGTCTAAAAATGACTTCAATTCCTACATGATGTTAAATATTTGGAAACTCATATTATTTCTATACATTTTTAAATTGTATAATTTTTACTAATCTGCAGATATTTATGTGAATCTGCTGCATGGAATACAAGGCATCAATTTTTATATAATTTATTCACATATAAAGAAACCAAGGCTTTTCTATGGTTAATTCTTTCATGTTGGTACATAGAAAACTGGTAGTTTCTTCTGAATTCATCCATGCAGTTACAGACTGTATTATCTATTATTCCTTGAAGCCCCATGTGACCAAAGACTAGTTTAGGACCAGTGAAATGTGAATGCAAGAAATATGTACAACTTCTCATCCATATTTTTAAGAAGAAAAAAGAAACAAACTGTATTATTTCTTTCTCCACCCCAGAGACTTAGTGTGGACATATTTGTGAGAGTCAGAGAAGCCATTTTAGACCCAAAGAAAGAAGTTCTGTGTTGAAGATGGAATAAAAAACTTCTACTGAAAGAAATAAAGCCCAAGACACTACAATGTAGGTCCATATTAACATTTTGGAATACTTTTGCACTATTATATGAATGAGAAATTACCTCCTGCCTTTTATAACCAGTTATGTTTGAGTATTTTTATAGCATCCAGAGCCCATATTATATGTGTGTGCATGCACACACACACACACACACACACAATAACAGAAGGATATAACTAATTTAGGAATGTTTTTATATATTATAAATTGTATTGTTACTTTATATTCATTTATAACTAAGATATATATATTTTTGCATAAATGAATATTTTAGATGGACAAGTTAATGGATTGATAACAAAATAGCTTTCATTAAATTGAAAAGTGTTTGTCTTTTTAACTCTCAATTTAAACAATGTTTGCAGGCTTTTTGAGATAAAAAAAGTAATCCTTTTTATATTTAGAGAAACCAAAATGTACTTTACTTCTCAACTGAAAACCAGTTCTTTGGTAGACTGGCAAACATCAAATTAATTTGAGTTACATTTTTAAAAAATCTTAGATTGCTATTTACTCTGAATTAGATGATATCTTTTTCACATTATTATTAATGTTGAAATGACAAGTGGTTCTATCCTGTACCTCTTCTATTCTCCAATTATACTCACTATTTTTTTCTAGCTATAGAGTGTCATGTGTCAAATGTATATCCATAGCCAAAATTATTTCCTTAACTCAAAATGTATATACCCTATTGTCTACTTGGCACTTCCAAAATAAAATATCCAAAATAACACTTCTAATTTTTTGTACCTAAAAACAAAACCTACCACAAACACGATCATCCCTATGACAGTTGCTAGTTTTTCTGCTCAATAACCTTGCAACCCAAAACCTTTAGAATCATCTTTTATCTTCCCTTTTTCTCTTACTGTATATTTGGTCTCTCATAAAATTCTCTTGACTGTATCTGGAAAGTTGGAGTCTCACTCTGTTGACCAGGCTGTAGTGCAGTGGCATGTTCACGGCCACCGCAGCCTTGACCTGGGCTCAGGTGATCCTTCTGCCTCAGTCTTCCAAGTAACTAGAACTAGAGGCGTGCACCACCATGCCCAGCTAATTTACTTTTATTTATTGTAGAGATGAGGTCTCGCCAAATTGCCCAAGATGGTCTCGAACCCCTGGGCTCAGGAAATCCTCTCATCTATGCCTTCCAAAGTGATGAGAATACAAGCGTGAATCACTGTACCCGGCTTGAAAAGTTTTTCCAGAAAAAACTCTGTTCTTAATTCCTTCTTTGCTAGAAGTGTCCTCAATATGTCATCACTTCTTTCCAAATTTCTTCCTTTGACTTTTAACTGATCTCCTTGTACAACTCCAACTCCATTCCAGGCCCACCCATAATATATCTGAGTGTAGAAGTCTCTGTTGTCGTTTTTTCTTTTTTTTTTTTTTTTGAGTTGGAGTCTCACTCTGTCGCCGAGACTGGAGCGCAGACTGGAGTGCAGTGGCACGCTCCCGGCCACTGCAGCCTCGACCTGCTGGGCTCCCTCGATCCTTCCGCCTCAGTCTTCCAAGTAGCTGGAACTACAGATGCGCGCTACCACGCCCAGCTAATTTTTTGATTTATTGTAGAGATGCGGTCTCGCCAAGTTGCCCAGGCGGGTCTCGAACCCGCGGGCTCAGGCAATTCACTCACCTCAGCCTGCCAAAGCGCGGGATTACAGGCTGAGCCACTGATCCCGGCTCTATGTTGTCGTTTTAAAATGCAAGTTAAATTTCAAAAATCCTCTGTTTATAACCCTGTAATTGCCTACCTACCCCTTCACTTAAAATAAAAACTTAAGTCTTTCAAATAGCTTGTAAATCCTTGCATAAACATAACCCTTGTTTTTTCAGCTTTCTCTTGTATAACTCTTCTTCTTCCTCACTTTTAGCACACTGTCTTGCATGCTGATTCAGACACCAACCATGTTCCTATCTTTGTACCTTCACCTCATCTTTATCTCTGCTTTATATGCTTTTATTCTGGATAACCATTTCACTAACTGATCACCTCCCAATGTCTCTGCTTGAATCACATTTCCAACACACACTTTCTTAAATTACATTTTTAATACTCCAAGTAATCTCCAGCTTACCATGCCAGATACTTCCAATCCCCTTTGGCCTCTTCTACTTACCTTTGATTCTACAACATATATTACTTTTTAAGAACATATTACCTAAATTACTTATTTTGTTTGTTACTCATTTTGTCTCCCTGCTTCTGCCATGTGAGTGGGGAATTTGTGGAATTTGTTCTCTGATGCAGTCTAAGGGCCTAAAACACATGGCATTTGCCAAAAAGTATTTGTGGAAATACTAAACACCTGCTGTATTTAGTCATAGTCCTATACATTTTAAGTATATAATGACAGTTAAACCTGTGGTAGGCAACTTCTGAGAAACCCTACCTGAGAAGGGTTTCAATGATAGCTGCTTGCTGATATTCACACCCTTCTTGTTAAGTGTGGGCTGGACCTGGAGAAATGCCTTTAATGGATAGAATATGGCAAAAATGATAGGTCATCACTTCTCTGCACTCAATCAGAGTGCAAAACCCTGCTAGCCTTATCCCATGTGTTAGTACTCTCTCTTGTCCAATTTCTTTCTCTGATGTATCAAGCTGCCATGGTGTACTCCCTAGAGAGACACACAGCACAAGGAACTGCAGAAGTCTCCTGGCCAACAGCTCTTCGGCAACTGAGCCCTCAGTAGAGCCAACAACAAAGAGAATCTTGTCAACAACCATGTGTTTGAGTTAGAAACTATTTTTCCCTGTTGATCCTTGAGATGACTGCGGTCTTTCATAACCCATAGAAACTGGGAGATAACCATGTTGTAGTTTTCAGCCATTAACTTTTTGGATTATTTATGATGCAGCAGTAGATTCCTGAAATAATTCTTAACCAAAACCATGTATTTGCATGAAGACCAAATTCCCTCAAAGGAGCAGTGGAAACTGAATGTTTTAATTTTCTTCTCAGAGTAAAATTTATTTTCTGTAAAGGTATATTTGGGCTTTTAACTCATGCCAATATAATGCCAACACACATTCACCATTTTGTCTTATACTTTTCTGCTAACCAAGCATCAACATGAATCCCAGAAGTGTATGATTCTTAATAATTTTCTTATACTTGCCCGCATATATAAAACATGTTCAAATGTAAAATACTACTTAAATTTTAATGCAGTTATATTACTTTCAGCCCTTTTACAGTCCTTTAAACAATTCTGATTGCTTCCATTAGTGACAAAATATTAGCTAAGACATGCTATTATATGCAAGCATTTCCTACCACTGCTTACCTTTAAACTAAATTTGCTATTTGAATCTGCCATTCAGATCAATGAATTGATTTTTAATGTAGCTTTATTCTATGAGGAATGAAATGTTTACAAATGAAGAAGAATTCAGAAAAATGTGGACAGTAATTTTAGAAAAAATCTTACCTAAATTAACTCCTCCCACCAAAAACATAGTTGAATTCTAACATAGAAAAATGTAGTGATTTCTAATTAAGTATGATGTGCTGGAAATTCCATGGGGCTTGGACCAGGAAACAATATTCTTTTTCCAACACTAACACTGAGAAGTTTATCCAAAGTCTTTGTGGGTTTCCATTCCCTCATCCAATCAAAGAGCATCTGGTTTTCATAGTCTCTGGAGCTCCTTCTGATATGAGTTCTTTGGATTTATAAAACCGTGAAACTGTTTACAGTTAACATCTCCATAGGTTGTGAAATGCTGGAGCACATGATTAACTTATTACTTTTTATGTATTTATTTATTTTGGGGTTGGTGTCTCACTCTGTCGTCCAGACTGGAGTGCAGTGGCACACTCACTTGCAACCTCGACCTGCTGGGGCAGGCGATTCCTCCACCTCAGCTTTCCAAGTAGTTGGAACTATAGGCACGTGCTATCATGCCTGGCTAACTTATTACTTTTTAAAAACTGTATTGAGTTATAATTGATTTACCAAAGTATGCACATACTTAACATATACCTTTTGATGAGTTTGGACTTATGCCTACACCTGTGAACTGTTAACCACAGTTGAGATAGTAAATATACCTGTCACCTCTACACAAACAATCCTTGTGTTCTTCTGTGTTGTTTTGTTTTGTTTGTTTTTTGATAATAAGAACACATCACGTGAAATCTATCCTCTTGGAGGATTCTGCATTGCACATTCCCATATTGTTAACTATTGGTATTATATTGTACAGCAGATCTCTAGCATTTAGTCATCTATTATAAACAAAATTTATACACTTCTACATCCCCTTCTTCCAATTCCTGACAACCATCTTTTTATTTTCTGTTTCTATAAGTTTGACTGTTTTAGATACTTCATTTAAGTAGAATCATGTAGTATTTCTCTTTTTGTACCTGGTTTATTTTACTTAGCATAATGCCCTTTAAGATCATTCTTATATTAGCAAATGGTAACATTTTTTTAAAAAAGAAAAGCACACGAATAGTATGCTATTGAATAAATCCACCACACTTTCTTTATTTTATATATCTGTGTGGGAATTTAGGTTGTCTTATATCTTGGTTATTATGTAATATCTAAATTATATAAGTTAGGTTTATTGGAAACAATGAATAGTTACTTGCCTTGTATTCATTCTTTCCTGCCTTCTTACAAGTAGAACTCCATTTTAATTTCCCCCCAAAAAGCACTGTGGTTACCTAAAGGACTATAATTTACAGTGTCCCTTCCTTGTAGAGGTAACCAATGGAAATCTCCCAAGAAAGGTACTTAAATATAACGAACTCATATGAAAAGATATCATTTAGTTATTCTCTTTCTTGCCTTTTTTAACTTCTCTGGAATGTAGATATGATGACTGGACTTCACCTCTATCATGAGTGATAAGGTGAAACTGAATAGGAAAGAGTCCTATACTAAGGATGGTATAGAAATGACAGCCCACTTTCCATCGATCCCACCCCCAACCCAATGTGAATGTATCATTCGAGTCATGGCACACTTCTTGTAAATGAGAAGAAAATTAATCTCTGTCTTGCTCATGCTGCTTATTTACTTATTTATTTTATAAAGTGACCTGTATTGTAAAATGATAGAGTGTCTCTATTTTCAATACTTTGGTGTCCTACACAGAAAATATACAGGCTAGTTAGACGTATTTGATAGGAAAAATGGCATATTTTAAAATCATATTTTGAACGTCTACCAAATTATATTTTTATTTCTATGGGTATCTATTATTATAGCTATCAATGTATCCATGAAACACTAAAAATAAACTTCATGTCATTTTTACCCATATATTCACACTAAAGAACATAACTTTATTATCTTGTCTTTCTCTGCTTTTCTTATTTATGTATTTACTTCTCTTATGCTATTTTTAACTTCTTAGAAAGAGATCAATGACTGAATTTTTTAACCAGATATTAAGTATAGCCAGACCACAATGGAACAGAACAACATGTTGAAAATATTGAAGTAAAAGAACCATCAAACCAGCATTTTATAGCCATCAAAAGTATCCTTTCAAAATGAAACCAAAAGAATCATCAGATAATGGTCAATCAAAATCATCAGATAAAGGTAAATCAAAACTATTTCTTGCCATCACACATTTCTAAACAAAAATGCTAAGGGAAATTCTTTAGGCTAGAGAAAAATAGTACTAGAAGGAGATATAAATCCTCAGGTATTAAAAAAAGCGACAAGCCGGGCTCGGTGGCTCAGCCTGTAATCCCGCGCTTTGGGAGGCTGAGGTGAGTGGATTGCCTGAGCCCTCGGGTTTGAGACCCGCCTGGCCAACTTGACGAGAACTCATCTCTACAATAAATTTTTAAAAAATCAGCCGGGCGTGGTAGCGCGTGCCTGTAATTCCGGCTACTCGGAAGGCTGAGGCGGAAGGCTCCCCGGAGCCCAGCAGGTCGAGGTTGCAGTGGCTGGGAGCGGCCACTCCTCTCCAGTCTGGGCGACAGAGTGAGACTCCAACTCAAAAAAAAAAAATAAATAAATAATAATAATAATAATTGAAGATGAAGTATGATAATTTAGATATATATATGTGATTCCTAGTGCAATAATAAGAAATCCAAAAGATTATATCTAGAAAGGCAATAAATTAAGAAAATAGTACCCTAAATATGTAAAAATAAGCAGAGAAGGGAGAACAGAGGAATAAAATAAGAATATACACAATACAAAATGCAATGTTTGAACTCGTGGAACAATAGCTCTAGATTGTAAAATTAAGTCATCGATGTTAGAAAATTTTGGCTTGATTAAAACGGCCTGAGCCATATTATGGAAGCCTCAATGCAGTTGAGTGTGCCCATAAAACAATGTAGAAGAGAGACGCTGAAGTGGGTAGATAGTAAATTATAGTGAACAAACAGAATGCTGACTCTTATTTACTATTATTCAAATGTGTTGTAAGTTATCCACCATTACTCAAAAATACTGTGAACCATAGAAATGAATTTTCTAAATTGTATAATTCACTAATGCAATTTAATTATTATATTCATGAATGCTATTCATAGTACTAGGCAACATTTTAAATACAGTATTTTACAGTATAGGCATTTTGGCATATATCTCCTTTAAGTGACAATTTTAAAAACTACAACTAGCCCCCTCAAATTTAAATATATATATTTTGCTTCTTGGTAAAGTTAACTGAATGTTCTAATTTTTTAGTGTCCCATTAGGGCACCAATAATAGGATGGACTGGAATTAAGTGATAACCTCAGAAACTTTTGCCTCTATGCATTGTCTCTTTCCTATGTGTCTGCCTCCAGCAACTATAGTCCTCTTGAACACTGTTACTGCTGGTATTCTGCTTTCCTAGAAAATTGGATCAACAGGCTTAGGAAAAAACTTAACTTTGTTTACACAGAATTTTCAGTAAGTTTGCTAAAGGGAAGTACCTAAGGAGGCTTCCTGTCTTTAGCAACAGTATCCATGGGTGGTCAGGTCCGTTTTTTGCTTTACCTCTGGATTCATAGTTTTTTATCAAATACTAGAGGTTCTGGTAGTCTCATTTTCAGCTAAGTATGGTATTTAGCTCAATCAAATGTCTGTATACATTAATGAAAGCACTCATAAAAAAAGTTCTCATGTATTTTCATCCATCAATATGCATGCTTTTTTATGTTTTATTATATCACTTGTATATTACTGTTGTGGAATATTTTTATTCTAAATATTCTATCTCAGTCATATGATCTATTCCGGAGGACATGGACTTTGTAATAAATACATCCTAATACAAAGATATTTGCATTTTCAGGTTTTATAATATAAGCAATTTTGAGTGTAGTCTTATAAAATAATAATTTCCTAAGAGACTAACAAATATAAATTTTTAGTTGCAAAATATTCAATTATGGTCCAAGTTTAAGAGAAAAAAAAACTGGAGAAAGATCTTTCATATAAGACATCCTATTTTTAGGTAGTAGATGAGACAGATAGCAAGAGAGAGAGGGAAAGAGAAAGAAGCCAGATGTTGATAAATTTTTCATGTAAGTAGTAAGGCAGTCACCAAAGAATCTGAGATGACACTCAGAAGGTAATGACAAATTCTGAGCAAACTAATACTGTGATTAGAGGTTTCTATTCTTAAGATTTCAGGTGCAGTTTATTTCCTCATGCATACCTCTATTAGAACAGTTATCAAAGGTTCATGTTTCCTAATAGTTGAAATATTTATACAAGCAGAGATTTATGAGGGAAAAGTATTACAACTAAGATAAGATCTTGTGCCTGTCATAAAAAAGAGACACCAATTGGAATAAAAAGTTCAAGGATCTGCCATTTCCTGGCTTCAAGAGCTGTGAGAAAGAGTGTATTCTTAGGGTTAATTAAAATAACAGAAATATTGCTTAATAATAGTATTTTTTAATATTAGAAGAAAATCTGCTTATTGCATCACTTAATGTTAAACTCTATATTAAGAGTTTCTAAATTTTTTTTCCCCTACGATAGAGTAATATTCAATCCTCATTGGTGTAATGAATAAGGTCTACTTTTAACAAGTAATTACAGTTGGGAAGAAATGCTAAACATTTCAGATGTGACAAGGGGGCCTTTTCATATCAAATGGACTTGAGGCACAATGATTCACAAGATCTGTTTCAGACTATGGAGAATTTGTATGATAGGTTTCACTGTGCAACAGAAACCAGAAATTTACATTAATGGGTAAATTGAAAAGCAAGATTGTGTCACCTTTTTTGTTTGTTTGTTTTTCTCTGCTGCTATATAATGCCATACTCCCTTTTGACCTTCCCCCAAAGTCTCCTCAGGATAAACTATAATAATTAGATTTTTTTTTAGCACATAGAAAGTCAGGGACAAAAATGTTTAAACCTCCCTCTTGACTAGAAGTAATTAAGTATTTAAATTATAGATACAAACATTTACGTCTGGGGAGGTTAAACTGATTTTATGAATTGCATAAATGACAAGAGTTCTCCATTTTACTGAAGAAGATTGATATTCTGGTGTTCAGGATATTTGTTTTTCTTATACGAAGAACCATTGTGTACAGCAAATAGAAAATTTTCCATGTTGCAGATGAGAATATAGTCAGATTAACAATGAATTAAATATTATACATTTTATTTTATTTTTTGTACTTTTGAAAGATGTAGACAACTTCATAAGTGTATTAGTTTATTCCCATATTATAAAAGGCAAATAAATAGTTGAGTTCTTTAATTTCAAACCAGTCAATATTTGAAACATATACATAAAATTATGTGTACAGACACACGGGCAAAATGATCCAATGTCCTTAAAGAGATATTAAAATTACAAATTCAAAGTTAGAGACTTAATTTTAACTGCATATGTGTTAATATACGTTGTGAAAATGATAAGTTCATATAATAGGGATAATATAATTTAAGAATTAAAGAGTAGAAGTCAGAATGCTTGTTTTCAACTTCCCAATACTCCTACTTATTTGCTGTGTAAACTTTGATCATATTTTAAAGTCTTAAACTTGTTAAAACTTTGCTTCCTCAACTGTGAAATGGAAAGAAAATATTCAGTAACTCAAGGATTTTGCTTTAATGATTAAATAAAATACAGTATAATAAGTGCTTAGTACAGTACTCAAAATATGAGTCCATGAAGCATCATTAAATAAAATTTAGATGCAAAATGGTTACAAATATAATTGTATGAAATTTTAAAACATACTAGTTGACAAGGAGTTTATATATTCTTCAAAAGCAGATTCA
Organism: Tarsius wallacei; assembly: GCA_963574415.1. Classification (NCBI taxonomy): domain Eukaryota; kingdom Metazoa; phylum Chordata; class Mammalia; order Primates; family Tarsiidae; genus Tarsius; species Tarsius wallacei. The sequence goes on from CAUYQG010164340.1 coordinate 28,022, forward strand.
AGTTTGAAAGCATGGATAAAAATTTTATAAAATCATTATAAAATTGATGTCAACTTTATTACTACAACATCCAGACTAACTTAGTAAGTTCAAATATAATAAGTTGTTAGTCATCAATTTGAAAAGATTTTATGGAAAAGCTCATAATTTTGTGAGGCAGAGTCTAGATATTATATAGAAAGTATGCATTGTATTTCAATTTGATATTGGTCATATATTTCTTGAATTGTTTTACATCATAAAATGTGTTTTCAAGGGTTTATTGCTCAATGGCTATGTAAATAATTCATCTCAAAAGAAATGTAGCAGATAAGAAATGTAGGAACTAATATTTTTGGTATAGCAAGTTTTGTAAACCTTTTTTTCTCTTGAATAGGTATGTTGTAAATACACGTTGATACAAAATAACTATGATACGGTAAACTGAAATGAATTTTATACTATTGCTCATCATCATCATCATCGCCAAGATATTGTACAATCACTATATGGTGGATCTTTTGTTTGTTTAATTTACTTTAGAATAGTGGGGTACTAGTGTGGGTTTGCTACATAAGTAAGCTGCATGTAGGTAATGTTTAGGTTTCTAGCTGACCCTCTCTCCCCTTGATAGTGGTTCAGGTACACATTGTTTTGTCACTTGCATCCCTCCATTCTGTCTCCCTCCCTCCCTCCCTAGCACTGCCCAGTGTCTGCCAATCCCACACTTGTTGTAGTATGACTAGCGTTCCACTAACAAGTAAGAATATGCAGTATTCAGTTGTTTCTGGGATAGTTTGCTTAGTATGATGATCTCCAATCACATCCAAATTATAGCAAGCATTTTAATTGTGTTCAATATATACACTAATTCAAATCTCATAAAAACGTTATGCTATTATTTATATCCATTGTAAAGAAACTGAGAAACAGGGAGCAATACAGCTTCCCGAAGCTACCCAGTCATTCGATAATAGAATAATTGAAACCAGAATATCTAAATGACCTAATTAATTTCATTTTTTAAAACCTTGCTGATTTATTCCAGGATAGACAAAGTATTCCTTAATAGTGCCCTAAAATTAAAATTTGTTTTGAAATTTCACATATTAAAAAGCATATGGCTATTATACATTATATCTTCATACTTTGTTTGAATGGTGGAGTTACGTGTGAATGAATGAACAAAGGTATGGCACACAAACCAATATCATAATCAAATATCCAATGCATTTTAATGCTTCAAAAAAACCTTAATGCTACAGATCACTAAATTTTAAAAAATTTAAGCTTTTTTTTTTTTTTTTTTTTAGTTGGAGTCTCACTCTGTCGCCCAGACTGGAGTGCAGTGGCCGCTCCCGGCCACCGCAGCCACCTGCTGGGCTCCGGCGATCCTTCCGCCTCAGGCTTCCAAGTAGCTGGAACTACAGGCGCGCGCTACCACGCCCAGCTAATTTTTTGATTTATTGTAGAGATGAGGTCTCGCTTGCCCAGGTGGGTCTCGAACCCGCGGGCTCAGCCAATCCACTCACCTCAGCCTCCCAAAGCGTGGGATTACAGGCTGAGTCACCAAGCCCGGCTAATTTAAGCTTGTTATTCAACAAACTTATGCTTTGTCAATCAATACCTATTCAGAAGTGTAGATACATCAGTACATGAAAACAAAGATTCCTGTTCTTAAAAGTTTACATAGAAAATAAAAGGCTTAATAAATACATTTCATTGTATGTAAAAAATTAATGAATATAATAAAATGCATGAGTATGACAAGTATTTTTAATGCAAGATAATATTTTAAAGTCTTCTTCTGTTTTAAAATATAATTATGATATTCTGTTGGGAAAAGAGAGCAGGACTAGTGTGTGTTTGTATTTCCATAACTGTATATTACTATTTAGAAGAATTAGAATGGCCAAATTCTAAATAGATTCACATTGAAATTGTTTTATTCTGAAAGGTCACATGATATATTAACCTTAGATTTTTTTTTAATACCTGAAATAACTTAGGTAATAACAACTCTTCCCAAATCTGATTTAAATGATAAAAGGAAAGCTTAGTGAATTATTACGGTGATATAGAACATCTATAGCACCTTTCATCAGTAATCTCCAGGAATTTATGATACCCTTAGTAAGTGAAATGACTTTATTATAAAGCAAAAAGAGAGTTTTTTTACTTTTACATTTACCTAAATCTAGCTGTAATTGTAGGTATGATTAAGTCTCAGCAAAATGAAATTTACAGTAGGAAAAGATACTGGAAATTCAAGTTGCAAAAGAGGATAAAATAGAAAAGTGATCATACACTGGAGGTTGTCCGGACTGAAAAATTAACAACACAATGCTTTTTAATACTTATTTTTATCATTAACTATAAAAACAGAAAGGAATCTAAATTAGTTATCCGATTGGTCCATTTTACATTGATACATAATACACTAAATATCTTGGTCTTTTAAAAAGCATGCACTTTAGTGATAAAATGTAAAAACTATTCTTCTATGATTTGAATTCACACACACAATTTATTTATAATAATATAATGTAATAATTATACAAATATTATTATATTATATAATGTCAATATATTCTATGTTTCTCATAGAGAAAAAAGCACATCTGTTCTTTTCATAGATTCTTAAAATGACACTAGAAAAATAGCTTAGCTACTATTAGTTTTGGTTTTCTAAAGTTATTTCAAGAGACTCTAAAATGAGAACCTCCAATTTGGGTTTAAAACACTCAGGGTTGAATACAAATTTACTTTTTCAATGCCGTCAAATAAAACATCATTTTTTAAACTGGAGCTTCTCATCTGAAAGCAAAGCTTATAGCTACATGTAATCTAGAGTTTTGCAATAATTAAATTATATAATTCATGTGCTAACATTTAGAGAAGAGTAGTATAATAAATACCTATTACTCTAACACTTTATTTTCCTTAACCTCAGTGTAGTAATTAACACATATTAGGCACTAAATAATTTTGATGTTGTTGTTGCTGTTGGTGCTCTCTGCTCTTTTATACTAGAAAAAAATTGGTATTTTTTTTGAATTTTTTTCTTTTCCTAAATTTGTAAAGATGCTCTTTATTCTCCTTTAATTCTGTCTGGACTTTTTCACAAGTTATTGTGAAATAAAGTAACACAATATTGTGAGAGTGTTAAAATGTGAGAAATAAAATACATCAATAGAAAAAATAAATAAAAGAAAACATATTCAGGGACACTGAGCATAACAGAACCCAAGAAGACAATGTAGTTAACAAATGAAAGTTAAACCTAATAATTATCTAGTGGCTTAAATTTGTATAAATTCTAACGTTTTGTATGAGAAATATCTATATTAATTTCCTTTTAAAAATCATCTTGGTGACAAATGTACAGCTCACTTGTATAACTCAGAAAAGAGGGGAATAGGATAATCATAAATAATTGGCTTCTAGACTTACTAAATCTGAGGAATAATTGAATTGGCAAAGATTTTTAAAAACTTAAAAACCTTAGCGATAGATTGAGGAAAATAATTGCTCTCATATCCTATTGATAGGAGTGTACATTGGTAAAAACCTTCTAGAGTTCAGTCTAACAGCATAGACTAAGAGTCACAAATATATGTATTACAGATTGCTGCAGCATTCATATTTCTAGAACTCATATTAAAGAAAAATGACAAAAATGTATAAAATATTTAAAGGCAAGTATCTTCATAGCAACATTATCTGCATAGAGGTAGACACCCATAAAAATTACAAGCAATCTATCTGTCCAGTAATGTGTTTATGATTAAATTTATTATGATATGTTATTTATATGTATTTTATGGACGAATACATAATAGAATGTTAGCAATCCAAAATAATTTTGAGAGAAAATGTATCATATTAAAAGCTATTCAGAGTTTGTTTTTAGCTTGAAAAGAATAAATGACATAAATAGATAATATATATTTAATACATATGAAAATTCTGGAGAGCACATATCATATTTTTTTATTGCTTTTAAATTTAAATTTTTACTTTTTTGCCCAGCAGTGTGGGGACCGAGTCCCCCTCATCCTACCTGGTGGGTAGCAGGTCCTGCGTGGTCAGGCTGCCTTGGGGGCGGCTGAGCCCCACCCTGCATTTTTACTTTTACATACAAACATTACAGCAACACTACTTTGTTTTTACATAAAATTTTAATAAGATAAAAGAAAATAAGTGTCTCTAAATATGCTACAGTAACATAATTTATAGATGTTATCAAATTCTAGTAAAATTATGCTTGGAAAAGAGCATCCAAATGCTGCTATCAATTTTATCTTTAGTTCTAAAAAGATCATTAAAGTTATAATGTTTTCTAAAATAATCAACTTGAAAAAGTGGATGCATCCTCATTTTTAATTACAAAGAAACTCTTGGGATAAGCATAATCGCATAGAAAAAACAATGAAAAACTCAAAGGATTGGAGTTTACATGAGTTTGATATTAGTAATTTTTATTTTCTGCCTTCTAGATTTATGTATTTGTTCAAAAGAATTCCAGACTCATTTATTTCAGGAAAGTATTGAGAAAAAATATACTGTTTGCAAATACAGATTTTTTAGAAGTGTTTTCTTATTTAAAAGTTACAAGATTTTAATAACTAATTTTAAAGTTTTAAAGTCTACTTATTTTCACAGATGAAGTTGCAAAGGATAGCAGAGAATAGTGAAGAGATCTGGTAAAATATTTACATATGATATAATTCATATTCATATAACACAGAATTTAAAATTTTATATTCTATTTCTTTACATGAGCATATACATGTTTTTTAATGCTTCTTTCGATTTTGCCATTTTTTTTTGTTTAGGAATTCCAAAGAATAACAACTAGGTTGAATACTATTATTCACACATTCACTAATACATATATTTTCATACTTACATAAAAGTTTAAGGCACTTGTTTGTCTTACCTTGAGCTGCTATAACAAAATACCATATGCTGAGTGATTATCAATAACAGAATTTAATTCTCACGGTTCACAATGAAGTAGACCTCGCTTTCTACATAGACCTCTTCTTGCTGTGTCCTCACATGGTAGAAGAGGTGCAGTAGCTATCTGAGTTTACTTTGTAAAGACACTAATCCCATTCTTGATGACAGAACCCTCATAAACGAATTATTTCCCCAAAGCCTGAGCTTCAAATATTATTATATTGAAGATCAACTGTCAACATATAAATTTTAGTAGGACATACAGATTCAGTGTACAGCACTGTTTACTATGGAATGCAAGGGCTTGTTGGTAGTACAGTTTTGTCATATGCCTCGCATCCTTTTCCCTCCCTCCCTCCCTGTCTTCCCCCCAGTAGTGCCCCTTGACTGCCAGTCCCTCCCTTGTGCTAATGAGACTAATGTTCAAGACCCACTTAAGAGTGAGAATGTTTTTCTGATGATTAGTGAGGCTGAGAACTTTTGAGATACCATCTAACCCCAGTAAGAATGGCCATCATTAATAAAACAAACAACAGATGCTGGCGAGGATGCAGAGAAAATGGTACACTTCTACACTGCTGGTGGGAATGCAAACTAGTGCAACCTCTTTGGAAAACAGTGTGGCAATGTCTGAAAGAAATAGAAATTGACCTCCCATAAGACCCAGCAATCTCCCTATTGGGAATATAACTGGAGTAACTCAAATCATTCTACCAAAAAGATACCTGCACACGCATGTTTATTGCAGCACTATTCACAACAGCAAAAACATGGAAACAACTGTGCTGCCCATCGAAACTGGACTGGATAAAAAATGTGGTACATATACATAAAGAAGTATTATGCAACCATAAAGAAGGACAAACATGTGGACTTTGCAGAAACTTGGATGGACTTAAGAGTCTATCATACTCAGTGATCTACCACAGAAAGAAAGAACAGAGTACCATATGTTCTCACTGATAAGCGAACATTGAACAATTATCATAATACTGTAAGAAAGGAACTGGTAGTAGCGGGAAACTGCAGGGGAAGAGAGGGTGGAATTGGCAGTTGAGGGAAACTGTCAGGGGAGGGAGGGGCATACCTCATCAACAAGGGTAACTACATAATGAACATTTGTATACCTAACCCTGAATTGTACCCCAGATCTTTAAAATAAAAAATTTAAAAGTTAAAAAAAAAAAGTGAGAAAGTGCGATATTCGGATCTTTGTTTCTATGATAGTTCACTTAGGCTCATTACCAGGGGGAGTGAGGACCAGTTAGAAACCCAAGCTTCACCTACATACACAGTCAGTCTGCTTATGTGGTTAATCCTCACTTGTATCCCACATGTCTATAACAAAATAAAATAAGCTAAACAAATGCAGCTTTATAGAAAAGTATGCTGTGTGCATAAAATAAGAAATTTTGGGTGTGAAGGTAAGAACAATGTACTTTTTTCATCAGACAACAAAGACTGATTTTCAGTATGGAGAATGACTCTATCTATTATTTTCAGAATCAATCCACACCTCCATTCTCATATGGTGCTTCCTTATTTTAGAAATTGTGATCTTTAGTAAAGACTATAAAATTCCTACTTTGCTTCATTCTTGCCTTACTCATTCATGCCTCTCCAGTCACTCTCCCTGGTATCATAGATGTGATCTTTATGAAATGTAAATGTAAATCAATTTATTTTTCTGCTTAAAATTTTAAATAGCCTTTTCTTGCATAAAGAATAAATTCTACTGTCTCTTTGTGGTCCCATCTGTTTTTCTCAACCCACCTCTCACTGTCATTTACCCTATGCTTATAAAAAAAATTTTAAAAATTAAAAAAACAAAACCAAAAAAAACCCAGCTACTGTAGTTTCATAATCACATCTTATCAGTATTTCTTAAACAGGCTGCTTGAAATCCTCTATAAAGCCTTTTCCACCCAGCGTCTTCATTTGCCTGTTATACCCTTCTTCCTTCAAGACTTTTCTCCAGAAAATCCCATCTTGAATTTTCTTTTTATCCAAGAACAGTTAGCAGCTGATTTACTCATATGTCCACATAACTTTCTTTACATTTCTAAAATAAACTTTTCAGTTTAATTGGCCATTTACACATCTGTTTTTCATGCACTACTGAGGTGTTTTTCCTTGACTCTCTTTTGTAATTCTCAGTGATTTATATATTTTCTAGACAGTAAATGCTCAATAAATGTTGAATAAATTTATCAAAAGATAAATGATATCATAAAATACAATTTTGGGGAGCTTTTCAGTGGTAGCACTTAATGGGGAATTGTTGAGACCAAGGGATTACAAAATGGCAGTCTCACTGACTTACCTTTTATTAACCTACTTGATTGGCTTCAAAAAGAAACTTTTGTTTATACTGTTCTCTTGCCTAAAACATTCTCCTCACTCTTATTGTTCAGTTTACCTCAGTTAACACTTCCTAAAACAATTTTGTGTACCTCTATTCTTCCATAATTGTCCTTCAACTATTACCTTAGTTTAAGTGGCATCGCTAATATTGTTCCAAAAAAACAGCCCTATATTCTTGAAAACTGTGTTATTTCCCCAGTGACCTATTCTTCCTACACATTGTATCTGAGCAAACTTTGGCTTTCTCCTAAGAAGATCAACGACAGGATCAAGATGGACTAAAACAGGTTAAGAAATAAATGACTTAAATGAAACCTGTGCCGTATCATTTTGAAATATATTCATAAAAACTATAAAGACAAAATATTTCATTTATTCAACCAGCAGATGCCTACATTAAGAGCTTTGGACATGGAAGCTGCTGTGTTACCTACTGAGAATTTAGCCTTAAGCAAGATACCTCTACCCTCAAGTAGTTTACGGTAGAATATTTGAGGGGAGAAAAGTAAATGATTAACATTGTCACTGAAGTCCTATTACTTGGAATTTGTTATTACATTGTTTTGTCACACAATAATTATTATATTAACTATTGAAGGATCCTGGAATGGTGCCTGGAACTCAGAATATTGCCTCATATTCTCATTATGTAAGTAAAATTCCCTGAAATAGGTATATATGTTAAAATTGAGAACTTTGTTATCACATAATTATACCAGAATTTTTGATAAGTTTTTAATATATCAAAGGCACTAAAATAAGTTGTAATTTGTAATAGAAAAATACCCAATCATGTACTGTTTTGCATTTAACTGATGATGATTATGAATGTGAAATGTTGCATTTATTTGCTACAGCAGATCATTAATTCTAATAGTCATCACATTATTTGATACTTTATGCAGAGATCAAAATTAAAAGTGCATATAGCTACAGCATTACTAGTCAGCAGGTAGCATGGGTTTGGGGGCTCTGAGATAAAATTATACAAAAGAATGAAAATGTTAAAAAGATGCAAATCAAAAACAACAAGGAAACTTTGATAACAGAACAATAATATATTTTAATATCACAAGACCTGTCACAGATCTGCTGAATAATCAGAGGTTAAGAAAGTAACATAGTTTTCTCCTTTATAATAGGAGTAAAAAAAAATCTAACAGATACATTGTCAATAAGTAAATGTTAAAGTCCCTGCCCCCATGGAAAATAATAAACGTTATTTAAACTATATCTCTCATTTTTCATCTTACAATATTGTTTAATTTGGGGAATGTTATACAATATCTAAAAATTAAAACTATGAATTCTAATTATTATTTAATAAATGTAAAGGAAATAATGTATTAATGTTAGTATGTTAATAGTCGAGCCCAGTGGATAAACACTGGGAATCTTTGCCAAGAAATCTGGCTACTGCTAAATAATCAATCTTCAAATTTATAGGCTCAACAGAACAGTTTAGTTTTAATGCTTAAAATGGGTATGAAGGAGGACTGATACCAATGGAATGTTTTAAGAGATTTGTGTATAAACTGAAGTTCCAAATGATGTTTTAATCTGTAGCAAGAACTGAAAGATCAGAATACATAGGCTATTATGGCCATACCTTCTCTCTCTGTAGGATATCTTCTCGAAAAGCAATATTGTAGGGTGATGTTGAAAGGTATTCTCTGTGAAAGAGATCTGCTATCACAGGGATCAGAGCATTCTTGCTCCTTAGTGGTACATAGTTAGGGACTGGCCCATAATGCCTAATTTCTTTTCCAGCTTCCCTTTCTAATACATGTATTCTTCCCTTAAATTTATCCATTTAGATCCTAGTTCTGGAAATTATTTTGTTCCAAAAGGTGGCTCTGCAGATCCGATTTAATCTTCTGCCATGCTTCAACTCTTAGAATGTGGTCTTCATTTATTATTCTTCAATTTTGAAGCAGTTATTCACTTTTGTTGTTATTAACTTATCAGATTTAGAAAACAACTTCTGAATTTTGATGCCCATAATTATAATCTTTTAGGGATGCTCAATTTTCCCAGAGCTGAAGAAGTTAACATGTGGTTGAGAAATGCCTGAAGATTTTTTTTTTAATTTCTAACTCCTGAAGGTTAAGTTTAAATAAATTCATATAATATATCCTTTTTAAGTACAGTTAAATTTTCTACCATTTAAAATTTCTAATGAAAATATAAGCAAATAAAGATAATCTAGATGACCGTATTAATCTAAATATCCCTCTCTCCTGAGAAGTTTCTTTTCAGACTCACTTTAATTGTCAAGCTTCTCTAGTTTTGCTAACTTCCTATAAATGTAAAAAGTCAGTCTGTTTACATAAGCATTAAGTCTAATATTATTTTAATGGCTTAAATCATCAGCTTCTCAGCAAAATAAAAGTAAATACATTTTGAATGTTGAACATTATTTGTAAGCTAATAAAATCCATTAGGAATAACCCAGAATTGAAACTATTATAAGACAGCTTAATACATAACTCAAAAGATACAGATTAAGAAAAATAGAATTGGCTGCTTGAAATCAGTGGTAACTTTGAATAATAAAAAGAAGTAACTAAAAGAGTAGATTTGCATATATCTCATTTTGTCCCAGTCATTTCCTAATTCAACTATCTCCTCTCACCAAGAGTTGAATTCCTGGATAGCAGATGATAGCGTATGTATATATTTTGAATGTATTTACTAGGATGACTTTTCACCAACATAGATTCCTTCTTTATCCCAGGCTCACAGACAACAGATCTTTCTCAACTGCACTAGCACGTAGGCAGGGCTATGTCACTAAACTTTTGCCAACATAAAGTGAGTAAAGATTATGTAAGTGTTCATGTTCATTCTTTTTTTTTTCTAAAATAAACCTCCTTTTTTTTTTTTTTTTTTTTTTTTGAGTTTAAGGCACAGTTAGTCGCCCAGGCTAGAGGGCAGTGGCACACTCACTGCCACCCCAGGGTCAACCTGCAGGGCTCGGAGATCCTTTCGCTTCAGTCTTCCAAGTAACCGGAATTACAGGTGCGGGCTACCACGCCTGCCTAATTTTTTGATTTATTGTAGAGAAGAGGTCTTACCATGTTGCCCAGGCTGGTCTCCAAATCCCAGGCTCGGGCAATCCTCTCGCCTTGTCGTCCCAATTGCTGGGAATACTGGCTTGAACCACCGCGCCTGGCCCAAGTTATGTAAGTGTTACCAAACCCAGCCTTTAAAAACGTTTCAATTGTTTCCTCCTCTAGCGGATATATCTGATGCTGAGAACTACAAAGTGATGAAAACAAAAGTGGGGCAAAGCCTGGGTCTCCCGTTGCTCTTCCGCTGGTTATCACACGAGCAAGAAGAAAATGTTGATTCGTTTGCTTTTTCAGGTATTTGTTATACTAATTATTCTAACTGATAGATATAGTTTAGTGATTATTTTGTAGAAGCCATGTTATAAAGGAATGTGTATAATAAAAATAATTAGACTGGCCGGATGCAGTGACTCAGCCTGTAATCCCAGCACCTTGCGAGGCCTGGACGAGAGGACTGCCTGAGCCCACGGGTTCAAGACCAGCCTGGGCAACATGGCGAAACCTCGTCGCTACAAACAAATAAGCAAACAAACAAACAAACAAAACAATTAGCTGGGTGTGGTAGTGCATGCCTGTAGTTCTGGCTACTTGGAAGCCTGAAGTGGAAGGATTACTGGTGTCCAGCAGGTTGATGCTGGGGTGGCAGTGAGTGTACCACTGCACTCCAGCCTGGACGACGGAGTGAGACTCCATCTCAAAAAAAGACAAAAACAAAAAACAAAAAAAAATTGTTGTTTTCCAAAAATAGAAGCTGTAGATTTAAAATTTATTAACAAACATGGTTGCTTGGAAAACTACACAATAAATATGTAAACAGAAATTCTATTTAAAGGTAAACATTGATTATCAAAAACAGTTCTTTAATTGCCTCGATGTAATTAAGGTCACTATTTAGACATTTATAAAACTTTTATCACTAAATGCTCTTAAATATTGTATGAATCATGTAAGCGCTCTGAGTATTGTTGTAATGGCTGGAGTTCATGCTAGAAAATGTACCTGTTACCATATGAGTCTCATAAAATCATATTAATGAAGTTTTTAAAATAATCCTACACAGATCTGAATCTGAAAGTGGATATAAGTAGCTTTATTCCAAAAAGGAAACAACAATTAAACTTCTTGAAATTAAAGGTAAGAAAACATTAAAAATTTAAACACACATTGAATAGCTTGTAAATTTTCATATATTACCAAAATGCAAATATTTCCAATAAAAACCAGATGTCTACAATTGCTGTGAAATTGGTTAATTATAATTATTTTTAATTCAAAATGTGTACCTTCTTGTAATTGATTTTAAATTACTTAATTCTTTTCCACATGATTTATATCATTAACAAAACCAACTTCTCCCTAAGAAGAAAATCCAAAGAATTAACCATTGTTGAATTAGCCTCTTAGGAGTATATATGCCTATGAGCCCTGTCATTTAAAAACTAATGCAGCACCTTTTATGCTTTGACCAGTAGACAAAAAAAAGATTTAAAGATTACCTTTATAAATTTCTTACATAATTATAACTGAATAATAGTGTTAAAAAGAGGGAAATGGTTACTTTTATTATAATTATTAGTAAACTGATTTGTCAAGTCTAGTGATAGGGCATATAGGCCTAATCAAATCCTTCTATAACAGAAATAGATACTGATCCCCTGTTCTCAACCATATTGGACACTGTTTTGTTTTGTTTTTTAAAAAATTTTATTATAAAGATGTAGGGTACAGTTCAGGGTTGGGTATACAAATGGTCATTGTACTGGTAAAGTTTGAACCTTACTTTGGTCCCCACTTCACCTGGTTGAGATCAGGTATGCTTATTGATGAATTATGCCCCCTTCCCTCCCCTGGTAGTTTCACTACTGCCAATCTCTTTCTAATAGCATTATAATAATTGTTAAGGGTCCATTTATTAGTAAGAACATGTGGTACTCAGTTCTTTGTTTCTGTGATAGATCACTGAGTATTAGAGTCTAAAGCCATCCAAGTTGCTGCAAAGTTAATAACTTTGTCCTGCCTTATGGCTGTATAATATTCCATAGTATATATGTACCACATGTTTTTAACCCAGTCCTCTTCCCATGGGCAGCACGGTTGGTTCCATGTTTTTGCTATTATGAATAGTGCTGCAATAAATATATGTGTACAAGTATCTTTTTTATAGAATGATTTGAGTTCCTCTGGTTATATTACCAGAAGGGGGATTGCTGGGTCATATGGGAAGTTGATTTTTAGATCTTTTGGGAATTGCCACAATGTTTTCCAAGGAGGTTGTACTAGTTTACACTCCCACCAACAGTTTAGAAGTGTTCTCTTTTCCTCACCTCCTCTCCAGTGTCTGTTGAGCACTGTTATTTATTAGCAGTAAAACCAGAATCAATAAACATATGAGGGAGTGTGGACACTTTCAGAGTGTGTTGGACTCCTTCTCATAATACTAGATAACTTCATATTCTCCAGGACTCACATGACTCAGGTCACACTTCTCATATCAAAGTACATGTTCCTTCTACAAATTACCTTTCCATGAAACCTGATTCTATTGTGGCCCATCCTTTCTAATCAGCCTAGCGATGCTTATTTTTCACATTCAGCTTCTACAGTTCTACAGTTCTATATAAATTCTCTATCTCGAAAAGTTGGTCTTTTTCCTTTATCAGGTTTTTAATATTCTCATGGATCTCCACAGCATATAACTATCATATCCTTTTCTGTATTTGATCACCTTTACTCCAACCTCTGCTTATGAACATATTTTTCCCATCATTGCTGTAGAAAATTTTTTTTGTGTTTGCATTTTGGTTTGTATTTGTTTTCAGCATTCACTCCTCTTAATTAGTATATATAATACCATTACTGTGGGTCTTTTGTCTTTGCCTCTTTTTCCCATTATGTGCATTCTGTTGGAGACTCGAAAAAGAAATTTCTGATCATGGTTATTGCCTCAGGTTTACGCAGCCAATCTAATCAGTAATATACAGTTGAATCTTGAAAAACATAGGGTTAAGCTGCATGCAACTTGTACGCGCAGTTATTTCAATAAATATATTTGAAAATTGTTTTGGAGATTTGTGAAAATTTGAAAAACCTGGCAGATAAACCATATAACCTAGAAAAAATTTTAAAATAATAAATAGGCCATTGCTTTGTTAAACTCTGCTGTCTCGACGTGGCTCTTGGAACTATAGTGGCCATGTTTTCTTAGCTTTGGCCCCCTCCCCTACCTTGTGGAAGTGAATCCCCTCTCTCTCTCCTTCTCTCTCTCTTATTTACTTTCTAAATAAACTGCTTGAAAACTTAAAAAAAAAAAGGTAGGTCAAGAAGTCATAAAATATATGTAAATACTAGTCTATATTATTTGCTATCATGAAATAAACACAAAGTTATCTTAAATGTTAAAATGTATCAAAACATACATTTATAGAGCATTCATGGTACTATTTTCAGTAGAGAGAAAAGTAAACAACAGTACAGATGCAGTAATAAATTATAACTACATAAAATTGATTGTAGTACCCATTGTACTAATAATCATCTCACTACCACTTCCTGTTGCATTGCAGTGAGCTCAAGTCTTGCTGTTCTCAACTTAAAATGCCTCGTGACCCTAATCATCTTCACATGAGTTTATCTCTCCGGTAAATTGTGTATCACAGTAAAAAGTGATCTGTCATGGTTCTTGCATATTTTATTGTGCTTAGTGCAATACTGTAAACCTTGAATGATGCCATATGACCCATAAGAAATACCACTAGTGATGCTCAAAGTATTCCTCAGAAGAAGAGATAAATCATATTACAAGAAAAAAGTTGAATTTCTTGATGTGTACCAGAGACTGAGATCTGCAGCTGCGGTTGCTCACTATTTCAAACAGAAGATTCATCTTGTGAATAGACTATGTGAACTTAATGTAATACATGCGGTACAATACTGTAAATATATTTATTCTTCTTTATAAGTTTCTTGATAACATTTTCCTTAGCTTACTTCATTGTAAGATTGCAGTCTATAATACATGTAACATAAAAATATGTGTTAAAATACTGTGTATAGTATTGGTAAGGCTTCTAGTAAACAGTGTTGTAAAAACATTCAGAGTAAGAAGATATATTTTCAATCTATATATTCAACAAAAACAGTTATGTCTAGAAACTTTTTACACATTATTAAGAAAAGTCAAGTCAATTCCAAATGCAGGAGAAATTTGAAAAGGCTCATTACATCTAGGCAACCCAAATGGCCAATTCACATGTATAAGTAAGCAGTGCTCACATTGATTGTCAAGTCAATGCAAATTAAATTCACAAAGAGATGCCATTGTATATTTTCAGAATGACTCTCATTTCAAACCTGACAGTAACTAGTAAGGATATAGAATAATTGTTACTTTCATATATTGTTGGTATATTTGAACCTGTTTGTAATTACCTGCTATAGCTAAGCATGCACTATCCTGTGACTCAGAAATTCCACACCTGAACATGTAGTCAAAAGAAATTTATGCAGATATGTGTTAAAAGATATCTGCAAGAGTATTCATAGCAGACTTATTCTTAATAGAGAAAAATTAAAATCAGCCCAAATGTTCATCTACAGTAGAATGTGTAGATGAATTTGAGTATAATCGTGTGATAGATTATATTATAGAGTTAGATAAATATATAAACTATTACATGTATACATACACTTCAAAAAACTTTTATTTAAAAACAAAACTAATTGAGATAACAAGAAAATGACTGACAGTGGAGGGAAACTGGGGGGGGGGGAGGGTGAGGGGGATGGGATTAATGGTGGTGGGTATCTGTCTGGGGATGGGGAGACACCTTTTATCAACAAGGGTACCTGAACGAAACATTTTTGTATGCCTAACCCCTAACTGTACCCCGCAATAACATAATAAAATAAAATAAAAAAATAAAACTGTAAAAAAAAAAACTACATAGAATATGATAGCTAATGGTGAAAGACAAAACATTATTTCCCTAATAATCAGAAAAAAGCAAGAATCTTTAGATCACACTATTGCTGTTCAACATGATTTTGGAGGTCCTAGCCAGGGCAATAAAGAAAACCCCTCTTCTCACAAAAGATGTGTGCCTCTATAGTGTTTTCTTTAACATCTGGAAACTAGATACTGTAGGTAATAAATGAATTTAGCAAGTATTCATGATATTAGATGACCATTATATAAATTATATTTTACATACTAATAAAGACCAATTGAAATTTAAAATAGTACCATTTACAAGAAAAATCATGAAATCATGAGGTATAAACCTAATAAAATATATACTAGATTTATATGCTAAACTTATATATAATGAATCAAAGAAAAATTTTAAAACATTAATAAATAGAATACCGTACCATGTTCATGAATTTGAAGACATTTTTATGAGCTAAGTTCTTTCCAAATTCATCTACAGATTCAAAGCAATCTCAAACAAGTAAGGCTTTGTGTGTGTGTGTGTGTGTGTGTGTGTGTGTGTGTGTCGGGGAGGGGGGTCATGGGTGAAGGATGAAGGATCAAATAGATGAACCTAAAATTATGTGAAAAGAAAAAACTAAAATGGTGAAAAGTATTTAGAAAAAAATATAATTTGGGAAATTCACTTGATCTGAATTTTAATTGCAGTATTACTTAATCCATACAGTGTGGTCTTAGCAAAATAATAGATAAATGCAGGAGACATCCTTATGGAAATTGGAACTGGCAAACAATTCCTGATCAAAATCCTAAGTGCCCATACCATAAGAAATAAGACAGAAAAATGGGACCTCATCAAGCTAATGTTCCTAATACCTTTAGTCATAGTTGCCAAAACCAGAAGCAAGACAAATGTACTTCAGCTACTGAATATATCCTCCAAGTTGTGTACAATGGGATAGCCCTCTGGAACAAAATGGTCTCTATTTAGAGCATAATCTGGCTTGGACTTTCCAAAGGAACATAAAGCTCACATTTGCTACAGCTTTTTTGTTTTTAATACATGGGTTCTTAAATTAAGGTGTATCTCACTTATTAACCAGTCAACATGATCTTATTTTTTCTGATTTCTAGACATTTATTAAAAATAAATCGAAATATATTTAAGATTTATAGTCCAAAAATACCACTTTCATAGCTTTCAATCTTTGCATAAGTTTCCTCTTCTACAAATACAGTATGTAAATAGTTTCCATGAAATTTTGGAGTAAGAAACTAGGTTAATAAGATCTACTTAAAAAAAAGAAAGACCTCTATTTTCTATGTATTATATTTATTTGATGAGTTAGAATCAAGCGTGTAGTGTTTGATGATTCGTTATGGTCTTTAATTCCAAAAGTTTCCCTATTTCACTCCAACTAATCTGTGAAATTATTACATAGCAAGATCCCAAATCAGTGACTTAAAACCAATTTATCCATCCTTCTCTTCCTTCTTAGATTAGATTCCAAATAGTCACTGTTGATGAAGTGGCAAAGTTTCAATTCCATTAAAATTCTCAATCTTTCACAGTCTTTACTTAGAAAGTTATTTTTCATATATCATTACCATCGATTTATGCTCCATCAATATAAGACTCACTAAATTTTGTTCAGTCATAGAAAGGTCTTGTGGAAATGTACAGACAACATGGTAGTGCAGAATTATCCTACTTTGATGTGTTGCTATGATTATAACAAACTCGTTAAAATAAGCTTTACCAATTGTTATTGAAATATTTTGTTTAAAATGAGAGTTTGTTTTAAAGGGTATATTTTATAGTTTTTTCTGCTAAGACCTAAGTACAAAAAGATAAAGCCTAGACATTTGATTGAGATGGGATTAAAGCCCGCAATTTAAAAATGCAAATAAACTTGATATTTGTTGGAAATAAACTTAATGATTGGAAAAAAGAAAGCATTTTAGCCGCATTCAAATATCAGTGAGGTGGATGCATCAATAATACTTCTTATAATAATTGCTAATTCCAAATTCCTTCAAAATGGCAAAACTATTTAGAATTTTATAGAAAATGTTGATCTTTTATTTAATGTAAACATTCATGCTTGAAATGTAAACCAAGCCGGGCTCGGTGGCTCAGCCTGTAATCCTGCGCCTTTGGGAGGCTGAGGTGAGTGGATTGCCTGAGCCCATGGGTTCGAGACCCGCCTGGGCAAGCGAGACCTCATCTCTACAATAAATCAAAAAATCAGCCGGGCGTGGTAGCGCGCGCCTGTAGTTCCAGCTACTTGGGAGGCTGAGGGGGAAGAATCGCCGGAGCCCAGCAGATCAAGGCTGCGGTGACCAGGAGCGGCCACTGCACTCCAGTCTGGGCGACAGAGTGAGACTCCAACTCAAAAAAAAATAAAAAATAAAAAAATAAAAGCTGAAAAATAAAGAAGTGTGTAAAAAAAATATAAAGAGATGTAAAAGGTAATAAGAACTATC
>CAUYQG010164341.1:0-20512 GCA_963574415.1 Tarsius wallacei
TGAAATAATACAAGCAAACCCCTTAGTACTATCTAGCAATACAGAAATCTCTCAAGAAACAGTAGCTAAGTTTCTTTTCTATTGCCTATGTTCCTTTATATATCCGGTAGTATATAGTTTATATTTTTGTGCATTTTTCAAATTATAAAAACACATGGATTATGTCTGGTGACAGTATGCCAATGACTTGAAAAAGGCGCCATCAGCTTTGGATGCCAGATGGTCTTTGGCCTCCCAGGGCTGCTTTCTCATACCTTCTAGCTGGGTGGGCCTGGCCAAATTACCCAACCTCTCTTGTCCTCCATTTAAAAAATAAATAAACCAAAGGAGGTGATGACGATGATGGTATCATTTTCATAGGGCTCTTTGTTGTATTAATTGAAATAACACAAGCAAACCCCTTAGTACTATCTAGCAATACAGAAATCTCTCAAGAAACAGTAGCTAAGTTTCTTTTCTATTGCCTATGTTCCTTTATATATCCGGTAGTATATAGTTTATATTTTTGTGCACTTTCCAAATTATAAAAATATGCTAGTCATTCGTGACCAGCCTGAGCCTCGACTCTACAAAAAAAATTTTTTAATAGCCCAGAGTGGTGGCGCATACATGTAGTCCCAAGTACTCAGGAGGCTGAGGTGAAAGGATCGCCTGAGCCCAGGAGGTTGAGGTTGCTGTCAGTCATAATCATCATGATCATGCCACTGTACTTCAGCCTAGGTGACAGAGTGAGAATATGACTCCCCTCAAAAAAAACAAAAGATTAGACAATAGCATGTTAGAGCACATGTCAATCTTCCAGATACTGAATAGATTAATCAGTTACATAGACTAATTTTAAAGGAGAAAACAGTAAATGAAAAGAAAATAACCTATCAGAGCAGCAATATATTTTTAAAAGTGACTCCCATGTTGAGGCAAGAGCATCAGTTCAGTCTACCCTCGACATGATCCTTAGCATTATACAAATAGCAGGGAGTGGTGGTGCGTACATGTAGTCCCAAGTACTCAGGAGGCTGAGGTCGAAGGATCGCCTGAGCCCAGGATTAATATTCAGAAAGATGACCCTGAACTACCACAAGGTCTATATTGGTGAGAAAAAGACCCAGTTATTTTAAGAAGATATCTTAAGGCACAAATATGTCTAATGATTTTCTACATAAGGAAAAGGAATGCTGGTAACCCCAAAATTCATTAAGCCAGAACACCCCCATTTTGCAAGTTTTTATTTCATCCAGACTTGACTGAATTGAGTGAGGGGAGAATGTCTGTGGACTGGAAGATTTCTGGCTGGCTGCGGCTGAAGTGGTGTACATCACATTTCTTTCTTCTGTGTCCTCCTCCAAGACCATGTCATTAGTCATTATCTATGGTTTAGGGTTCAGAGTAGAGCACAAGATATATAATCACCAGAAAACATGCACCACTCAAGACGTTTTTATGTGATTACATTAACCCTGAAAATATTCCTATGGGGCAAATATTAATATGCAGATATTCACAACGGGAGCTGCTGGTCTCTCGTTAACACCAACATTTAGGTCTGCGGTTGCCTGTCACCCCCTTCCTACCACATTGCCTTTGAAGGTTGGCGAAGAGCTGCCATTCTGATTCTTCACCTGGATATGACTGACTTAGGGGAGAAGGACCATTTCAGGGAGGGTGTCCCGGGTGGAACACAGTAGCCCATTCACTGTGCTGATCCCGGAGTGATTCATAATGCAGCTGCGTAGATTTATGGCCAGTTGATAGATTTAAAGGCTGTTGGCTCCTTTGTTGAAATTCATATTAATAAAGAAAGGGCTCTATAAAAACTTACTGTTGCGTGGAGGGAACCTATGAAGCATCATGGCAAAAAGATTATTATGTCCTCACAACCAAAAAAGGAGGGTAGAACCAAGCTTTCTTTCATCAGGTTCCGCAGTCTTAAAAGCAAGTAGTCTTTGATGGAATTTACCCATAAAATTTGCCGGACAAACTGAATGCCAGCAATTATATTTAAACCCATGTTCGCCTTTTACCCACCACCACCACCAAGAATTTACTTTTACTGCCAAGACATAATGCCTGTGTGTGTATGTGTGTGTGTGTGTTTTAAAGATCAGACATAAACACTCCAAGGCTGAATTTTGGCAAGTTATTCTTTTGTCCAAGTTCTTAACTATGCCTACATGCAGCATACATCAGTTTTCATCTATTATGAAGAAGCCAAATCTGATGATGCAAAACAGTGGCATTAAACTCTTAAAGAACATCTGAACATGTACAGAAATTATTGCCCTTTTTTTTAATTCTTTTTTTTTTTTTTAGTTGGAGTCTCACTCTGTTGCCCAAGCTGGAGTGTCGTGGCACGCTCACCCAGTACCGAACTGCTGGACTCAATCCACTCGCCTAGGCTTCCCAAAGTGCTGGGATTGCAGACTAAGCCACTGAGCCTGGCCTTTTTTTTTTTTTTTCTTGAGTCAGGGTCTCACTCTGTTGCCCAGGCTGGAGTACAGTGTCATGATCATTATGATTACGGCTCACAGCAGCCTCAAACTTCTGGGCTCAGGTTCCACCTGAACTTCTGCTTCAGCATCCCAAGTAGCTAGGACTACAGATGTGTACCACCATGCCCGACTAATTTTTTATTTTTGTAGAGACAAGGTTTCACTATGTTGCCCAGGCTGGTCTCGAACTCCTGGGCTCAAGCAATCCTCCAGTTTTGGCCTCCCAAAATGTTGGGATGAGCCACCACACCTGGCCTTTCTGCTCATTTTAATAGAAACTCTCTTTTAGTATTAGGAGCTAGCCGGGCTCTCAATGCACACAAGTGAATTATGAGATGCCAGGGAAAGGCATCCCATTTGTTGCATATTTGCTAAGTTTTAGAGACAATGTCTATTTTACTTTACTTATCAACACAATGATACTTCAAGGTAGGATTGGTGAGGAGACTAAGACCGATAGAGGTTAAGTAACAATTTCATCAGGGTTACCTTGAGCAAAGATGGTATGCAGGATTCTGAAAATGGTTCCAAAGATTCCATGCTCTGATCCCCAGAACTTGTGAATAGAATGAGATATCACCCTCATGATTGTGATATATCATATGGCTCAGTTGACCTTACCATAAAAAGATTATCCCGTGGTCCTAATTTAATCTCATAAATTCTTAAAAGCAGAGAGTTTTCTCTACCTGCTACAGGAAAAAATCAGAGAGGTTCAAAGCATGAGAGGGATTGATGGACATGTTGTTGCTGGCTTGAAGATGGAGGATGGAGGGTCCATGTTCAATGATGAGAGATAGATCTCTAGGAGCTGAGAATGACACCAGGCCAGGAAGCAGAGAACTCAGTCCTAGAACCTCAAGAAACTGAATCTTGTCAACCATCTGAATGAACTTGGAAGTATATTCTTCCCCAGAACCTCAGATAAGAACACAACCAGCCAACGCCTTGAGCGTGAGATCCTCAGCAGAGAACCTAGTTAAGCCACACCAGACTTTTGTCCTTTGGGAACTATAACATCATCAGTGGTATTGTTTTGAGCTACTAAGTGTGTAGGAATTGGTTATGTGGTAATAGAAAACCAATATGACAATTAAGTGGAAGCGCTGAGATTCAAACTCAGCTCCATTTAGCTTTAACCAATGGTTGAATGAATAAGAAAACTTCCAGCCGAATCACAAAACGGACTTAATTAGGTTAATGCAGAATAAAGAACTAACTCATTTTCAAAACAGATTGATGAACTCTTGGATTGGTATTCAATATGATCTGATAAAAGTAACGATAATAACATGAGTGCCATTGTGGACGTAGAGATTCAACAACAGAAATGGAAACGTTCCCAAGGATAGAGTTGGAGGTATCTTGATGGCATTCATCTTAGTATCGTTACTGTCGTCAGATTACGCTGCCCAATTTTTCAAAACATTTTCACATTTATTTTCTCATTTTGTCTTCATAACTACTCTGCAAAGTATTCCCACTCTGTGGATGAAAAAGCTGAAGAGCAAAGGAGTTAAACCAATTTTTCTAATAATCACCCACTTAGTAAAGAGGATAGCCAGGAACCTACTCTGGTTTTCCTCCTAATGGAATATTTTCCTAGAGATCAAGAAACCCAAACTCGGAGAAATGGAGTCACTGGCAGTGGGTCATAATTCTACTGGCCTCATAATTCCTGGTTTCCACAGCACACTGACCTGGAATTCCCCTCCTTGACCATCTGACCCCAACTTCTCTGCCTCCCACAGCCCATCATCCAGATCAAGCACCTACAGCCTCCTCCAAGCACCCGCCTTCTGGCTGGTGTCTCTCCTCACTTAAGGCCCTCAACCCATGGTCTTTTCCCCAGGTGCTACGCTTTCCTGGCTCAGGGCCTTCGACTGACTGCAAATGTTCCTTCTGACAGAAATGTTCTTTCTCCCCTTCCTCTTTGCCATGTTAACTTACTCCTACCCATTCTTTGGGTCCCAGCTCAAAGGACAATTTTAGGGACAACTTCCCTGAACCCCTAGACTAGGTTAATATTCTTGTACACATTCTCATAATATCCTTTACTTTCCACAGTTGGCAATCTGTCCAATCCTGTGCCACATAACTATGTTTTGGTCAATGATGGATCACTTGTACAACAGTGGTTCTATTAAATTGTGATGGAACTGAAAAATTCTAATAGCCTAGTGACATCATAAGGTCATAGCACAATGCATGACTCGCATGTTTGTGGTGATGCTGGTATAAACAAACCTACTATACTTCTAGCTGTATAAAAGTATTGCTCATATAATTATGTATATAATACTCAATAATGATAATGAACAATTATGGGCTGGACACAGTGGCACATACCTGTAGTCCCATCACTTTGGGAGGTCGAGATGGGAGAATCACTTGAACCCAGGAGTTTGAGACCAGCCGGGACAACATAGCGAGACTTTATCTCTATAAAAAGTCAAAAAAAAATTAGCCAGGCATGGTGGTGCATGCCTGTAGTTCCAGCTACTCAAGAGGCTAAGCCCAGGCAGTTGAGGCTGCACTGAGCTGTGATTGTGCCACTGTACTTCAGCCTGGGAGACAGAGTGAGACCCCTAACTCAAAACAAAAACAAACCCCAATTATGCTACTGGTTTACATATTTACTATACTATATTTTTGTTATTTTAGAGTGCATTTCTACACACACACACACACACACACACACACACACACACACACACGTTAACAAAAATAGCCTCAGTCAGTCCCTTCAGGAGGTATTCCAGAAGACACTGTTATCATAGGAGATGACAGTTCCATGCTTGCTGTTGCCCCTGAGGACCTTCCAGTGGGACAAGGCATGGAGGAAGAAGACAATCATATTGATGATCTTAACCCTGAGTAGACATAAACTAATGTGTGTGTTTGTGTCTTAATGCTTAACAAAAATGTGAAAAGTTTAAAAAAAAAGAAAAAATTGAAAAATAGAAAAAACCTTATAGAATAAGAATATAAAGAAAAAAAATATGTTTGTGTAGCCATACAATGCGTTTTGAGCTACATGTTATTACGAGAGTCAAAAGTTTCAAAAAATTTAAAAAGTTGCTAAAATCTAGCTTCCAGTCCTGCAAGCTCCAGCCGTGATAAATGTCCATACAGTTGTACCTTTCTTTAAAATGTTTATACTGGGCCGGGTGTGGTGGCTCAAGCCTATAATTCCAGCACTTTGGGAGGCCAAGGTGAGGGGGATTGCCTGAGCCCACAGGTTCGAGACCAGCCTGGACAACTTAGCGAGACCTCCTCTCTACCATAAATTTAAAAAAATTGCCAGGCTCGGTGGCTCAGCCTGTAATCCTGTGCCTTGGGAGGCTGAGGTGAGTGGATTGCCTGAGCCCGCGGGTTCAAGACCCGCCTAGGCAACTTGGTGAGACCTCATCTCTACAATAAAAAAAATTAGCTGGGTGTGGTAGCACACGCCTGTAATTCCAGCTACTTGGAAGGCTGAGGCGGAAGGATCGCCGGACCCAGCAGGTCGAGGCTGCCGTGGCCAGGAGTGTCTGGGCAACAGAGTGAGACTCCAACTCAAAAAAAAAAAAAAAAAATTAGCCAGGCATGGTAGTGCGTGCCTGTAGTTCTAGTTACTTGGAAGGCTGAGGCAGAAGGATCACCTGAGCCCAGTAGGTCAACGCTGGGGTGGCCATGAACGTGCCACTGCATTCCAGCCTGGGCGACAGAGTGAGACTCCGACTCAAAAAAAAAATGTTTATACTGTATTTTTACAGTTCTCTTGTTATGTTTAGATATGCTTAGATGCACAAACACTTACCATTGTGTTACAATTGCCTGCGGTATCCAGCACAGCACCATGCTGTCCAGGTTCATAGCCTAGGAGCAATAGGCCCTCCCACCTAGCCTAGGTGTGTCAGTGGCTAGACCATCTGGGTTTGTGTAATTCTATGATGTTCACGCGATGGTGAAGTCGCCTAAGGATGCATTTCTCAGAACATGTCTCCATCATTAAGTGATGCACGAATATACTGATTTGGGTATTCTGTCATTGATGTCTACTTCCTCCATTATATGACCATTCCATGAGGACGAGAACAGCGTCTCTTTTGCTCACACCTTGTCCCTTGTGTCTTGCATGGACCTGGCACATATGTGGGACTCAGCAAACATTGGATAGCAATAAATGCACTGATGCATCGGCGTATAAATGATACACTACAGCTATTATTCAGGTAGGGCAGCCATTACATCAAGGGCTGCCCCTCCAAGTGGCCAGCTGTGAGGGTTCTTTTGGCAACACTAGACCACCTGTTTCTACCTCCTCCATCCTTATGCCAAGCCCAAAAAGTGAGTACAGGGCCCTTCCAGTAAAAATGTTACATCTCCATCCCCTTAAAATCCTTCATCGTCCTGGCTGGAAAGCACCACGCACCACCAGAGCATGCCTCCTTTTCATGGACTGCCGTGGATGTTATTTCCCACCTCCTTATACCAACAGCTCTATTGATCGATCTGTTGAGAAAGCGCCCTCTCTCCTCCCTGAGGCCGCCGGCCATAACCAAGATTCCCACTGGAAGTGTAGACCCTACTCCCACGACTGAGTCTGTCTCCTTCTCACAGCAGAATTCTGTCATCAAAACTGTTCCATGTATTAACCATCATGAAAAAATGGGCATTTTAATTTTCTTTTCTTGACAAGAGTTATTGGGAAAATTGTTTGAAAAGTTGCATTAGACAATTTCTAAGTTCCATTTTAGTTCTGAAAAATTCTGCCAGTCTGAGATTTGCTGGTTTTGTACTTCAGACACCATAGCCATAGGTTTATGTCATCTCATTCATTGAACTAAGCCAAGCAGTGTCAGATTCGAGAAAGTTATGCAGCAACACAGGGAACACTCTTCAATGGAGGAGGGACACAAGTAATGCACTAAAGTTCCTTTTAATCTCGTTTAAGTTTATTTATCCTCCCTACACTTCTGCCAAGTAGTTAGCAGCCTATTAAAGAATACTTTAATAGAGAGGCTATGGCTTTAAAGAACTCGCCAATGAATCATTTTGTTATATAAATAAATACCTTCAATTATATCAATTTTGTTGGCTGAGATTTTTTTTAAAAAACAAAAATATCATGTACATGCAAGTCTGACCATTATGAAATTACGTATGTCTCACCTGTCTTCATCTATCATGGCCAATAGGCACACTTTGAGTGCGCACCCCGGAAAGGATTTTGATCCTTGTTGCAGTTTGGTGAGAAGAGGGCATTTAGACAACGTGTGGTTTGGACATCCTGAGAGAGGAACTTATCCCAGGGATGTTTGGGGAAAACCTAACATAGGAAGTAGAATTGGAACTTCTCAAAAAAACATAGGAAAGCAAATTCCTGCCACAACACAGAAATTCACGTGGTATATTTGAGGAATACTACTCATTGGCAAATTTGGTTAACTGAAAGATTTGGGTAGAAGAAAAATCATGATGACAATGATCATGATGACAATGATAGAAGCTAGGGTGGTCAGACAGGGGCTAGATTAATAGGTCTTGAATGTCAGAAATTTGAACTTATGGAACCATTGAAGCAGGCTCAAGGGATGGCTGGTGTGTTCACCCAGGTCCTCTCCTGTACAAGGCCATGTGCTCCTTACTTTTCTTGCACACTATGAGCATCAAGTTGAGAGTGAGATGCTGCTAATTCTAGTATCTTTCTTTTCTCTCTTTTTTTTTTTTTTTTTTTTGAGTCAGGGTCTCACTCTGTCAGCCCGACTGGAGTGCAGTGGCATGATCATGATCAAGGGCTCAGGCAGTCCTTCTACTTCAGCATTCTAAGTAGCTGGGACTACAGGTACACACCATTATGCCCAGCTAACTTTTTTATTTTTTTTGTAGAGACGAGATTTCGTTATGTTTTGCAGGCTGATCTCCAACGCCCGGGCTCAAGCAATCCTCCCACCTCAGCCTCCCAAAGTGCTGGGATTATAGCCATGAGCCACTGCACCTGGCTCTAGTATCTTTCTGTAACAATCCAGAGGGATGCTTTGAACACATAACACTGTGAAGTCATCTAACAAAAAATTAATTGAAAATTAACACATCCACATTATGGGATGACCCAAACACAGTTTTTTTTAAAAACAATGAATATAATTAAATATATAAGCCTTTCTTACTAACAAATTTGTAAAACACACAACATTAACTGATTTTATGAAGATTCACATATAGCACCTTCTTTTAAAGAAAATGTCTTTGTCCCAGACCTGTCAAGCTCTTCTTTCATCTCCTAATTTAGAGTGATCTCTGTGGGTATCTAACTGATCTATATTTCATGCTAATCCACAATGGGTTTATTTT
The DNA here is from genome assembly GCA_963574415.1 of Tarsius wallacei. Classification (NCBI taxonomy): domain Eukaryota; kingdom Metazoa; phylum Chordata; class Mammalia; order Primates; family Tarsiidae; genus Tarsius; species Tarsius wallacei. The sequence continues at coordinate 8,829 of CAUYQG010164341.1, forward strand.
CTTTCATGGCATATAAAACTGGATAAAACTCAGAGAAGCAATTCCCAATCAAACTTGCAATTTCTCAAGGTCGAGTGTGTATTTCTTTCACAATTTTGAGAGATGCTTTGAACATATAACATTGCAAAGTCATCTAACAAGAAATTAATTGAGAATTAACACATCTATATTATGAGATAACCCATATAGTTTTTTAAATCAATGAATGCAACTAAACATATAAACAATAAACTGCAAATAGTAAACAGACATCCCAATAAGTGTTTGAACCTTTCCTGTACACTCTCAACTATAATCCTAAACTCTAGCTACATTTTTTGCACTTACCCACTAAGCAAGTCTGGACAATGCTGACATTTAATTAGGTGTGTTCCTCTCCAATGTGCACCCTGCAAAACTACCTGCCCCGGTTTCATGTGACTGCCTAGGGAACAGTTTCCCTTCTGGGCTGCACCACGGCAGTTGGGAGGGTGACACACCCATGGCTCTGGAGAGCAGTGGCCAGGGGACAGCTGGAGAGAGAAGTACAGGCCATAGGCCTCCTGCCCACTCCCCCACTACTCAGAAGGCTTCGATTCTTTGCTTGCTTTTCTGGATCACACTCTCAAAGTTCTCTTCAGCCACGCAGCTTGGTTTTGCTTTTAGCTATCTGGAGGTCCTTTATGTGTTGTTAGCTAGTAATGGCACTTTGTAGACTGCATGGGAGTCTGAAAGTAGACATATTCTAATCGGAAAATTAAGTGATGAGGACTTGAACTATAAAGTTGAAATAGAAGAACCGGAAGGAAATACTGAGGTATATGGTTATCTCATCTTTATGTATTATATTTTTCATTGTAAAGCTTATTAATTTAATTAGCCCGTATCAAGGTTATCTTCTTTTTTTTTCTTTTAAACTTGATGAATAGTTCTAAAAGATCTCTTTCTGTTCTTGAAAGTTGAAAGGATACATTTCCTAAAAGAAATAGGAGTCCCAAACATCTTGCTAGGAATGCGGGAGTCCACTCTCAGAAAAGTATTTGGTTGCTGGAAAGTAGTCATGAAGTTGGGTTCTTCCCGCTTGAAGTCCTTCTGTAATTACAGAAAAAGTTACTTTGAAACCAGTATACTGAGTGTGTCTGAAGTTAATCGCATTACAAAGGACTCCAATCTACACAGGCAGTTGAGCCCATGAAATTTGCGGGGTTTCAATCTTCTCTCATATTTCTGTCTAGATCTTTGGTAGGCAGTTTTCGTCTATACATAAAGTCACTTGTTCAGCCGTGGTGAATACATAGAAGGGAATTACAAAAATAAAGAAGTCAATGTTTAAAAGAATGATTTTTCAAGATAAATTTAGAAAAAAAAGCTCAACATTCCTCTGACTCTGGTTTAATCTGTTCTATTACAAAATTCCATAGAACTGTAGAGTATATCAAAATTCATGTGTAGCGCATTGATATTACATGATCAAATTTTGCTGAATGAGGCTGAAAACAAAATGCTAATAGAAACAAGGATTTTAACAGTGTGAATAAAGTTAAGTTTTTTGGAGGAAGGAGGACTTTGAAATCAAAAAGAAAAAAGAAAAAAAAAAAGCTAGAAGAATAGACCTGTACAGAGAGACAGACATGCATATGCAAATGTGATTGCGATGAGGAAGTGGATTTTATTTCTGTTCTGAAGAGAGTGATATGCACAAGTGGAAAAGAAAAGGTGATCTCATCAGTCTTTGATGCAAAATGTGATCCTAAATATTTCAGGTTTATTCACTAAGCAAACAATGAAGAATTAATATACATTAAAATATTTAATTTATTCTTAGTAACATCCAAGTTTATCCAAGATACTCTATATTAATAGAGTCTGAGTGCTAAAGGTAATCGAATTTTCTTGAGCTTAGTAACAAAGGAATTTGGAGGGAAAAAATAAGTTTGAGGCATTTTATTATAAAGTGGCATGTATGATGAAAACACAATTCAAGTCAGGGTGGGTGGGGCACTGTGGCGCATGCCTGTAATCCAGCACTTTGGGAGGCTGAGTCACCCAGGGGTTTGAGACCAGCCTGGGCAACACAGCAAGACCTCATCTCTACAAAAAATACAAAAATTAGCCAGGCATGGTGGTGCATACCTGTAGTTCCAGCTACTCGGGAAGCTGAGGCAGAAGGATGGCCTGAGTCCGGGAGGTTGAGGCTGCAGTGAACCAGGATCTGGCTGGCCACTGCACTCCAGCCTGGGAGACAGAGTGAGAACCTGTTTCCAAAAAAAAAGAAAGGAAAGAAAGAAAAGAAAAGAAAAAGCAATGCACACACACACATATATGTATTTCACCAGGTCAGAAAGTTTGATCATGCTAACTTGAAGAAAGTATGTTGGGGTTAGAATGATGTCATCCTCAGTTCTCACTTCAAGGATCTTTAGAGACAAAGTAGAAATTCAGTTCCTAGCCAGGTGCCGTAGCTCCCAGCACTTTGGGAGGCAGAGATGAGAGGATTACCTGAGCTCAGGGGTTTGAGACCAGCCTGGGAACTTGGCGAGACTTCGTCACTACAATAAATCAAAAAATTAGCCGGGCATGGTAGCGTGCGCCTGTATTTTCAGATACTTGTAGGGCTGAGGCGGAAGGATTGCCTGAGCCCAGCAGGTCGAGGCTGCAGTGGCCGTGAGTGTGCCACTGCACTCCAGGCTGGGAGACAGAGTAAGACTCCAACAAAAAAAGAAAGAAAGAAAAAAGAAAGAAAGAAAGAAAGAAAGAAAGAAAGAAAGGAGGGAACGAAGGAAGGAAGGAAGAAAGGAAGCAAGGAAGAAAGGAAGCAAGGAAGAAAGAGAAAGAAAGAAATTCCTGAGAAATGTTCTCCATGTGCTGCTCAATTCACCTGTTCCCCAGACTGTCACACTGTTCTTCCAAGACTAAGCTTTATGATCCTGCTAGCAACCTCTTCCTTCATTATTAAACTCTTTAAATTTCAGGTCTGCAGATTTTCAAATTTCAATGTTTCTGCATATAAGATGAATTTTTCTTTTTTCTTTTTTTTTTGTGGAGGGAGAGTTTCATGAGATTTCTTTTTTTAAAAGATTGCGTGTTTTTCTTACAGGGTTGAACTACACGAAACTGTATTTTAAAGTTCATGTTTTAACTTGATAAACATGTAAAGTGAAACCCAGTTCTAGATCATTTCATGCCTAATTCCAAATATTTTAAAGAACATTTTGCAGTTGATAGGAGAGCAATCTTTAAAGCCTGGTTTCCTTTTGAATTTTTGCTTAAAATAAGGCTTAGAAAAAAATGAAACATAGCCTGCTATCGTTTTAAGTGGAAATGAACAAAGGAATAGCATTCTGTTGAACATCTCAAGTTTTCAAATTTTGCCAGCAGCATTACATATATAAATACATATAAATATATAAATTTAAGGGGTACAAGTATAATTTTGTTGCATGGAGGCAGCAGCTTCAAAAGCATTGTTATAGATACCTTAGTGATGGCCCCCAGTAATTATTTCCAAGATGATGTCGTGTCTGAAAAATCACTGCCAATCTGCAGTCTCAAAGACCTCTTTTCGGCGTTAATGAATAAGAATAATCATGGGGCTTTTTCGCTTTCCACTGATCACTTTGTTCTTGATAATGATTCCGTCTCCTTTTTATTCCTTTTCATCAAATCCTGACTGTTAACGCTCTTTCCTTGCAGGTAGAAGGGTTAAGTCTGAAGAAAAGAGACTTCAACAGTCACGAAACTTCATTTTAAGGTAGCAACAGAGGAGGGGGATGACTTCTGTGGGCTAAAAACCCTTTTTTCCTCCAAATTTGTATTAGTTCATGCACTAACAGAGCCTTCCGGTGTTCTTCCTTCAAGCCCTGAGCTCCAATTGACAAATACGTTCTGCACATCTTGTGTGAAGAGCGTGGGAGTCTAAGAATCCCTGTGGTTGGAGTTAAAGAATCCCTGTGGCTGGACTTTAAGAATCCCTGTGGCGGGACCACTGCGGGTGGCAGCATTCCCTGCTCTTTTGTTCTGCCTCTGCCCGGCACTTCCGAGCACCTGTGGTTCTAGTGGCCTTTAGTGAACCGTCTTTGCACAGTAAAACCTTAATCTTACTATTTCTTCATGTTCTCCTTTTAAAGGGGGGAGGGGAAGAAATTCATATCTCAGTCTTCCTTACAGCTCTTGAAAACCTGGGATTGTGTCCATCATGATGGCAAGAATTTATTTTTTGCAACACTCACTTCCCAGGAGAGAATTCGGATGGACAGTCTAAGGCAATGCCACAGGATCTATTCTTATCGCTACACCTATAACATGTACCTCAAATGGATAGCTCCTTATTCCCTTGTATTGCCAAATGCCTGTTCTGCTCCTTACTAATTATAAAACTCTGGCCACATTACCTAAGCTTTCTAACTTTTTGCTTCCTGATAAACTGAAATGCACCAAACAATCTCATTCTGATACTCATACATTATCCTCAGAACAAAAAGATAAAAACAGTCTATGAAAAGTAGCTTGCTTGTCAGCAAAACCAAGTTGAATTTCTCTTTCTCTGTCCTAGACCCTTCCTTATCACCAGTCAGCTGGAAACCTGGTTCTTCCTACTTGCTGGGAAATAGAGAATGGGAAGAGCTCACAATATGACATTTTTAGCAATGTGCTTGGGGGTTGGAGGAGTCCTGATTTGTAGCATTTGCCAATTTCTGCAGTGTAAATAATCCCACCATGGCTGACTTCAACCTACCAACTTGATGACAATTATCTCTCAAAAGTTCTGAAACTTTAACAACCAACTCTTAAAAACTAGTATAAGCAGCTGGGCACAGTGGTTCATACCTATAATCCCACCACTTTGGGAGACCGAGGAGAAAAGATTGCCTGAGCCCAGGGGTTCGAGATCAGCCTGGGCAACTTGGCGAGACCTCTTTTATACAATAAATCAAAAAATTAACTGGGTGTGGTGGCACGTACCTGTAGTTCCAGCTACTTGGAAGGCTGAGGTGGGAGGATTGCCTGAACCCAGCAGGTCGGGGTTGCAGTGGCTGTGAGCATGCCACTGCACTCCAGCTTGGGTGACAGAGTGAGACTCTGACTAAAAAAAAAAAGTAGTCATTCAATATGGTGTGGACTCTTTCAAACTTCAGATTTATAACCCCTAATTCAAATTTTACGGTCTTTATGAAGAGAGATTAGAAAGGCAATACAGTGTATATACTGGATAGTATGCAATACTACTGCATGAACCTGGGACAGCACCCCAAAATCAAACACCTTAATATTTCTGCGGTTCAATGAATGGAAGTTCACACTTAAATAGAATTTTTTTTTTAAACTACAAATAAATTATTGCAGGTGGGGCTTTATTGCCAAATGAATTCAAGTCAGGGCAGGTTTCATCACAAATGATTCAGGAAAAAAAAAAATCTCCCACTTGTAGAGTTGTTGGATTTTAGTATTGAGAGTAAAAGATTGTGGTCTAAAGCCAGGTGCAGTGGCTCACGTCTGTAATCCCAGCACTTTGGGAGTCTGAGGCAAGAGGATTGTCTGAGTCCAGGGGTTCGAGACCAGTCTGGGCAACTTGAAGAGACCTCATGCCTACAATAAAATAAAAAAATTAGCTGAGTGTGGTGGTGGTCTGCTAACTTGTAAGTATAGTCATCCATTGGCATCGGTGGGAGATTGGTTCCAGAACCCCAACTTGGATACCAACAACCTGGGATGCTCAATTCTCTGATATAAAGGCCTAGTATTTGCATATAAGCTATGTATCCATCCATATACTTTAAATCATCTCTGGATTACTTGTAACACCTAATACAATGTAAATATTATATAAATAGTTGTTAATATCATATTGTTTAGGACAACTAAACCATATTATACTGTATTAACAACAATGTTATGTTGTAGTGTTTGGGAAATAAAGAAAAAAAAGCCTGCACATGTTCAGTATAGATGCAATTTTAAAAGAGTATTTTTGGGGAGTCAGGGTTAGAGTTCAGAAACTACCTACAGGGCACAGAGTTCACTATCTGGGGAATGGGCTGCCTGTGACCCAATCCTCACTGCTACACAATATGTCCATGTAATGAATGCATGCATGTGTATCCCCGAATCTAAACTAAAAATTAAAAAGAATATTTTCTATCTGTGGTTGGTTGAACCCATAGATGCAGAACCCGTGGATACATGGATATGACTGTATTTGTTTTACATCATCATCATTGGAAAAGAGATACAGAGGATGAATAAGGAAACTCATTTGAGGCCTCTGTTATCAAGGTATCATTCACATTTTTTTTTAAAGCAGGATTTATTGAAAGGACAGAAAAGCTCCCACAGCGGGAGGGGACCTGAGGGGTTGCCCTACATTTTTTTAAGTTAATTTAATTGTTCATAGATAGTCTTTCCTTTTCCTGCTTATTTTATTATTTTAATTACAGCATTCATGACATTGAATTCTTTCCCCTTTTTTTGAGTGGAAATCTCACTCCGTCGCCCAGGATGGAGTGCAGTGGCACGCTCATGACCACCCCAGCTTTGACCTGCTGGGCTCTGGTGATCCTTCTACCTCAGCCTTCCAAGTAGCTGGAACTAGAGGCGTGCTCTACCATGTCTGGCTAATTTTTTGATTTATTGTAGAGATGAGGCCTTGCCAAGTTGCCCAGGCAATCCTCTCACCTTGGCCTCCCAACACTGAATTCTTAGTAGATAAGTATGTTTTTCTTTTTTTTTTTTTTTAGTTGGAGTCTCACTCTGTCACCCAGGCTGGAGTGTAGTAGCATGATCACAGCTCACCTCAGTCTGTACCTCTTGGGCTTAAGAGGTCCTTCTATCTCAGCCTCCTGAGTAACTGGGACTACAGGCACGTCACCATGTCCAGCTAATTTCTATTTTTGGTAGAAATGAAGTCTCACTACGTTACCCAGGCTGTCTCAAACTCCTGGGCTCAAGTGATCCTCCCGCTTCAGCCTCCCAAAGTGCTGGGATTACAGGCATTGGCCACCATGCCAGCCTGAAAAAAGTATTTTCTATTGCTCTTTACTCACACAGGTGACTGTTTTTAAGAAAAAGGAAACAGAAGGAGGGAGAAAACAGAGAAGGAAGTAGGAGGAAGAGCAGGGAGTAGTGATTCCTTCTTTCTTTTATGCCTGAAAAGTTATCCAAAAGCAATTGGAAGTGAAAGAGAAGGAGCAAATTGAAAATCCACAAAAGGAATTTGGCTTAGGGAATGTTTTTGTTTGGCCAAAAAACAGCGTTTAAGATCATTTGAATTCATAAACCTTCTGGCATATAACATATCCCAAGAACTCTGAACTGCTAACCAATTTTCTTATTCACCTGGTCTCTGAAAACTTCGATGTGAGATGCTTCATCTTAAAGGAACTACTCAGACCTGGCACAGTGGCTATCACCTATAACCCCAGCACTTTGGAAGGCTGAGGCGGGAGAATCACTTGAGTCTAGGAGTTCAAAACCAGCCCGGCTCGGTGGCTCAGCCTGTAATCCCGTGCCTTGGGAGGCTGAGGTGAGTGGACTGCCTGAGCCCGCGGGTTCGAGACCCACCTGGGCAACTTGGCAAGACCTCATCTCTACAATAAATCAAAAAATTAGCTGGGCGTGGTAGCACTCGCCTGTAGTTCCAGCTACTTGGAAGGCTGAGATGGAAGGATCCCTGGAGCCCAACAGGTTGAGGCTGCGGAGGCCGGGAGGGAGCCACTGCCCACCAGCCTGGGCGACAGAGTGAGACTCCAATTCAAAAAAAAAAAAATCTTTTTTTTTCAGGCTGGGCTTGGTGGCTCAGCCTGTAATCCCAGCACTTTGGGAGGCCGAGGCAAATGGATTGCCTGAGCCCGCTGGTTCGAGACCCGCCTGGGCAATTTGGTAAGACCTCATCTCTACAATAAATCAAAAACATTAGCTGGGTGTAGTAGTGCGCGCCTTAGTTCCAGCTACTTGGAAGGTTGAGGCGGAAGGATCACCGGAGCCCAGCAGGTCGAGGCTGCGGTGGCCGGGAGCGGCCACTGCACTCCAGTCTGGGCGACAGTGAGACTCCAACTCAAAAAAAAAAAAGAATGTTCTCTTTATGAAGATGTTCAAGCTATCTGCATAATACTGGATTTTTAAGAGTCTCCAAGATATATTGATTGAAGTTTAAAAGTTGCAAGTTTTAGATTTTTTTTGAAGTATCAGTATTTGTAAAGCACATACACACACATCTTACCTTACTACATTGGTCAAAATCAAAGTAATAGTTAGTGGAAGAGGTAAAATGATAATGTTGACACTGATTTTGCTTTTTCCTGCCCTGGCTAACACCTGGTGTCCTCCTCCTATTCCAGGGCCTCCAGTGCCAGCAGGAAATTGTGCCTTTTAAGATGATCTGATGTCCTTTCTAGCCAGACTGATAGTGAGTAGGTCAATCCTTCACTATATCATCCTGATAGATAATGAATCCGCACTCGCCTTCTGCAGACGAGGCCTTAACCCTCCAGGGTACTAGTGAGGAGATGTTAGGTTCTCTTGCTGTAAGCCAGCAATGCAGACATTCTGAAGTTTCAGGATTTCCAGATGGCCTCCAATATATCTACCTACTCTCAGGCCCAATTCAACTAGACACTAATAAACAAGAACATTTATTTTATCTTTCACTCTTTGAGGTTAGTATAGCTCCTTAATTTTTAAATCCTCCAACCAATCAGAGGCTAGAGAGAAACACCAGCACCAACACAGACTCTGATGGCCCCTCCGGGCTGCAGAAAGTTGGAAGATACGTGTCATCTGGAACACACTTAAGTCCTTGGTCTTTCATCTTCACTACATGAGACTTTTCCACAAGTCCCTCCTCTTACCCTGATTGCTCTGCTATGGCCAGAGTATTCTAGAAAGTTGTTTTAAGCCTCACACATTCAAATTGGAAATTAAAATAACTTTTTCAAAAAAAAAAAGAAGGATAAATGTTACCTGGTTGTTTCTGAGGTACTCCTTAACCCAGCGGACATGATGTTTCTGATCTTGTGTAATCATAAATTCAGTACAGTCACCATCATAAAGGTTATCATCATACATCATAAAGTAAAAACAGGGCGTGATAGAGCCCTTTAACTCTGTGAGCTTTGCAAACATTACCTCCCACATGTACACGGACCAGTGACCCTGAGACACGATACTACAAAACTATGCAGTTGTGCTGCCTTTCCTGAGAAACAGCTGAGTTCGTGGGATGAGCATGAGAACCGGAATGCAGAGTTCCCTGTTGGCATTCCACTCTGCCTCGTAGAGCTGTGTGACCCTGAGCAAGTCACTGAACTTGCCTGAATCTCTGTGACCTTGTGATAACTCAGGGACTATAACAGCAACCTTGCTGAGTCTGTATGAGGCATAAAAAAGACGCATCATAGGCAATATATTATTTCAAAAAGCCAAAACATTTCCCCTACAGAGATCAAAATGATAAACCAATCTTACTTGAGAGGGAAAAGCGAATAATTTGAGGGATGGGCTCGGTCTGGGCTTGTTGCTCTCAGGCTCTTCTTGACCTTTTCCCGTTCAGTATCACAGGATTGTGGGGCTGGAGTGGGGAACACCTCTGCAGGCTGTGTCAGAGGGTTCCTCTGTCTAGGGGTGCTGGTGGTTTTCTGGTGTCATTTATTTCTGGGCTACCTCGCTGTATCCTTTTGGATTCTTGGTTCTCCCATCACGTGGATAGCCAGTTTCCTGCATTAAAATCCCTCTGTTATACATACTTTAAGTGGTTTCTGTTTCCCTTGTTTGACTTTGACTAACACAGTAGTGTTAGGAAGAGGAAGACCTCTCACCAAAAGGATTTTCCTGATGCTGGGTACACCATTAGAAACCCATTCCAGCAGGGCACGTTGGCTCATGCTTGTAATCCCAGCACTTTGGGAGGCTGAGGTGAGAAGATTGCCTGAGCTCAGGAGTTTGAGACCAGCCTGGTCAACTTGGTGAGACCTCATCTCTACAACAAATCAAAAAAATTAGCCGGGCATGTTAGCATTTGCCTGTAGTTCCAGCTACTTAGAAGGCTGAGGCGAAGGATCACCTGAGCCCAACAGGTCAAGGTTGCAGTGGCCGTGAGCTTGCCACTGCACTCCAGCCTGGGCAACAGAGTAAGACTCCAACACTCCCCCCCCACACCTCCCAAAAAAAGAAAGGAAAAGAAACCCATTCCATTGGGTTATTTTCCTTAACGAGGCAGAATAGCATGTTCCTAATAGGGAATGCTACATCATAGCATCTTGGCAGTTCTTAGGTTGTCCTTTCATCTATCCATTCACCCTCCTGTTAAACAGTGGACACTTCTTATGTGTCAGGAGCTGAGCTAAGTGCGAGGCACACACAGGTCAACTAGACCTGGGTGTGTGTGTACGGCCCAGTGATTTCAAGGAGATTCCACTAAAGATCTGAAGGACAGAGTGCATTTATTTGGGAATCAGGAGTGATTGACAGAGTTAGACATCTAGTGCTGTGCTTGGCACACAGCCTCACTAAAAGGAATTTTTTGTTCCTGTTTTCATTTCCACCTCCTACTTCATTATAAACTGAGGTGAAGAGAAGTGGGCTAGACAGGAAATGTTATAACCACCCAAAGACACTGAGCTAAGTTGGGAATTATTATTATTATTATTATTAATTTATTTTTGAGTTGGAGTCTCATTCTGTCACCCAGGCTGGAGTGTAGTGGCATGCTCACGGCCACTGCGGCCTCGACCTGCTAGACCCAGGCGATCCTTCCACCTCAGCCTTCCAAGTAGCTGGAACCAAGGCGTGTGCCACCATGCCCAGCTAATTTTTTTATTTATTATAGAGACGAGGTCTCACCAAGTTGCCCAGACTGGTCTCAAACCCCTGGATTCAGGCAATTCTCTTGCCTCAGCCTCCCAAAGTGCTGAGATTATAGGCTTGAGCCACCATACCCGGCCCAAGCTGGGAATTGTTTTCCACCCAGGGGTAAGCAGTTAGGGAGCAGCAGCCTCTGTTCCAGTCTTTTCATAAGATCATGGTTTTACTGACCACCTTACTCCAAGTATCTGTGCTGAGAAATGGCAGCCGGGGGAAGAGCCGCAGACAGCAGAAAAGCCCAGTTCTCCTTCCTTCCTCTCCAAGTTGTCCCCAAACCCCACCCCTCAGCCACATACACACTGGTCAACGAGCTTCTCTGAATCTTAGGTCCTTTAGGTGTCAAGTAAGGGCTGGCACCTCCATCAACGTGGTCTCTATCAACTATTTCACAAACCATCAACTATTTTACAAACGTGCAGTATGTGTCTATTGCAGACAACCACATAGAGATGTGGGGTAACAGACATGGTTTTGTTGAGCTCCAGAAACTGGGAAGGGTCTTGATTAAGTTCCTCAGTTCAGTTTCCTGTCTGTGAAAGGAAGTTAGGTCCTGTGGACCTCACAAGGATATGGCGAGACCAGTTGAAACAGTGCTTTGAAAATGGCAAATACCTGTTTCAGTCCTGTTGCAAATCTACCATGGTAAATATATTCCAAGCATAACTCAGTCCCATAGTTTTATGTAACACAAGTCAGTTGTGGAGACTCAAATAAATTATAAAACAGAACATAAATTCCATGTGGTAGAGGAGAGAACTGTGTCAGTGTGTGACCTTACTGCATAAAACGTTGTTTTGTTTCAAATCTTTATTATAATTTTCATAACCATGTACCTGCATAAAGACAGATAA
>CAUYQG010164342.1:0-53795 GCA_963574415.1 Tarsius wallacei
TTAATCTTTTAATGTCTTGTCATGTGTACATTATTGGCTCTGTTTTAAAGTCTCACTAGCCATCAAAGATATGCAAATTAAAATCACACTGAGACATCACCTAACTCCATTCAGGATGTCCATCATCAATAACTCAAAAAAAAATGTGCTCTTCAATTATTACATCTACCCTGTGCTGGATGTAATATTGTTTTTATTGGATGGATGGCAGAACTGAGTAATCAGTAGATGGCAGCTAGCGTTTATTCTACACTTACCATACATTCAAAATGCTTTAGATGTATTACTCCATTGCATGCTCCAATCAACCCTAAGACACTAGTATGATTATCCTCATTTTACAGGTAAGGAGACTAAGGTGCAGAGAGACGAAATCACTTGTTCAAGGTCATTTCACTAGAAAGTAATAAGATCTGAGGGCAGGCAGTCTGGCTCTAAAATCTGTAGTCCCACATGATATTATGTGGCACAGTAATAATGGTCACAAGCATTTATACTTTGAGCTCATAGAAGCTGTTCTCACTTGAAGTTATTAACTCATAAGAATGTTTCATGAGATATATCATCATTTTTGTTTACTGAATAGTTTCTAAAAGCAACGAATAGAGTATCTATTCAAATAAACTCTGTTGAGAAAAATACTACCATTAGCACAGAAATGACTAAGTTGCCACCATTAATAAATGCCACTCTGAAATTGGGTCTGTAATCTAAGTTTGTATTCTTATGCATCTATATATTAATGTATATATTCTCCCATGAAGCTGGAGGGCGGTTTAATAATTCCTTTCTGCAGAACGCAGCAATTAGAAGACATAAGTACCAGTACAAGATACAGAAATAATTTAAATGTGATATTACATCATTATGGTTATTGGCTTTCATTTACAATCTTCTAAAAGTCTCCAATATTCTTTGAAAGAACCCAAGTGGTCAGAATTTTTCTCTTTCTAACCCTCTCTTCTTATTCTCCAAGACGCATTCTCCTTCAGCTCCTGACAATACAAATTAATTTTCTCTCTTTGTATTCTTTTTCCAGCATTCTGACCAAAAAAGCAACAGCTACCAAAGAGTCAGCACAGTAGGAACAAAGTAAGAGCAAGAGATAGTAGACATTTGTGAAAATGCAAGCAAATATTTAGCCCATGTGTAGATATACCTATGCAAGAATACACATACAATTTTAGATATATGCAAGTTATATACATATATATGCAAATACATATACATATACATTATAGGACTAGTGTCATCTGCAAGAGTATATAAAGTTATTCTTCTGGCTGGGTGTAGTGGTCACGTCAATAATCCCAGCACTTTGGGAGACCGAGGCACAAGGGTTTTTAGCCCAAGAGTTTGAGACCAACCTAGGCAACTGAGTGAGATCTCATTTTTTTTTAATTGTGGGGTACAGTTAAGGGTTAGGTATACAAATATTCATTGTGTAGGTACTCTTGTTAATGAGGTGTGCCCCCCTTTCCTCAGACAGATATTGACTACTGTTAATCCCACCTCCCTTCCCCTCCCTTCCCCTCCCTGCCCTGAGATCTCATTTCTAAAAAAATAAAAATAAAAAATAGTCAGGCTTGGTGCTGCACATCTATGGTCTCAACTACTAGAGAGGCTGAGGTAGAAGGATTGCCTGAGTCCGAGAGGTTGAGCCTGCAATGTGCTGTGGTTGTGCTACTGCACTCCTGCCTGGGCGACAGAGTAAGCCCCTACCTAAAAAATGAAATTAAATAAATATTTAGTAGTCACAAATGCTTAATAAATTTTAAAAGCTGTAATTTCTATGACAGTTAATATTACATTGCATAATCAGTGAACTCCTGATTTGTTGAAAGTACATTCAATTTTGCCCGTTTTCTTCACCTCTAAGGTGTTCACGGAGTGGAGAGCTCTGAGGATCATTTCTGTGTATTTGCTGACAGGCAGAACCCACAAAAGAAAGCAAGCCTTTTTCCCAATTTGACGGAAGCATCCTTTTTCACCAGCAGTGAATAGGGCGACCAGGACTGTCTAATTGAGAAATCGTGTCAGCAAAAGATTACATAAAGCCAGTGGGGTATATTTTATTCTGATTTTCACTTGTGGCTACTCCTCTTCCTTTTCTTAGAACAAGTTTTCCTCTGGCTTTGAACGATGCTAATGGAGTATTATTAGTCTCGGAAGAAAATTGCATTGGGGAATCATATTTACCTCATTGCTGCGGTGACATCAAACTAGACCGTTTAAGAATGATGGGGTTTTAGTTCCACAGAGAGAATTAGATTTGGGGGATAAATAGCAATGAAAGTCCTATGAGATGTGAGACAGAAAAGGGGGGCAGGTTGGATCTTGGTTTTTGAAGTTATATGTGGGGCCACTCCCAACTTCTGCTGACATCTGAGTTTGAAGGAGAAAAATATTGAAGGGAGCATCAGCTCTTTCCTCAGGCAACTCTTCCACTGGCTTCAGGAAGTCAAAGAGTCCTCTGCCAAAAATCACTACTCTGTAAATTTAATGCTGTTATCCTTGCACTTATAACCATTTTTTCTATGAGTCTTTAAGAACTGACAAATACATAGCTGGCTGAGCCTGATACTGTAATAAAACAGAAGCTAAAGAAGGAAGGATGGAGTAGGGTTGTTTGAGGTCCAAAATGTGATTATTTATATAATGTTACATCAAAAAACTGAAGAGCAATGTGTAGTTTTTAGAGAATAACAGAAAGTGTGCTTTGGCGTGCATTCAATAATCTTTTTCTTATATTAATTCCAAGATAGAAGCCAGGCGCAGTGGTTCAATCCTGTAATCCCAGCACTTTGGGTGGCCGAGGTGAAGGGATTGCCTGAGCCCATGGGTTCAAGAACAGCCTGGGCAACTTGGCAAGACCTCATCTCTACAACAAATCAAAAAATTAGCTGGGTGTGGTAGTGCATACTTGTATTTCCATCTCTTGGAAGGCTGAGGCAGAAGGATCGCTTGAGCCCTGTGGGTTGATCCTCAGGTGGCAGTGAGTGTGCCACTGCACTCCAGCCTGGGTGACAGAGTAAGACTTCAACTCAAAAAAAAGAGTGTTCTAGCCAGTGTCTTTACTGATATGGGTAGAAACAAGATAGACTTTAGATTGGCCGGCACAGAGCCTCATACTTGTAATCCCAGCACTTTGGGAGGCTGAGGCCGAGGTGGGAGGATTGTTCAAAAAAAGGAGTTCAAGACCAGCCTGGGCAACATAGTGAGAACCTGTCTCTACAAGAAATTAAAAGCAAACAAACAAAACAAACTGGCGACATGGTGCATGCTTTTAACACTAGCTACTAGGGAGGCTAAAATAAGAGGATAGCTCGAACCCAGGAGCTTGAAGCTGCAGTGATCTTTGATTACCTTACTACTATCCTACTTGGACAAAGGAGAAAGACCTTGTATCAAAAAGGAAAACAAAGAAAGAAAGAATAGAAAACTTCAGCTAAACCATCCCAGTCATAAAGAAAGGAAGAGACAGAGACAGAAAGATCAAGAGAGACAGAGCCAGAGAGAAAGAGAGACACAGAGAAAGAAGGAGAGAGAATGAACAGGTGGCTTTGGAGTGAGACAGAACTGAGTCAGTGTTCAAAACTTTATCTCTTTCTCAAAGTAAGACTTTGAATGGCGTACTGGATATCAGTGCCACAAGCTTTGGAGTGCCATAGATGACCATACTTGGAATCCCTGAGTGGCGATTTGTTAGCTATATCATCCTGACCAAGTTAAAGAACATCTCTGAGGGACCAGTTTTTAATTTGTAAATCTTAGGTAATCTATGTGAGGATTAAAAGGCTAATATTTGATCTAGCATCAGATACATAGTAGTAAATAGCAATATCTGGTACAGGCACTCAACTGTTTGCATTGGATGAATATTATTAAGCTCTTTGACTGCCGACTTCAACACCCTCCTCATCCCACACATGAAGGCATGTAGGGTCAGAATTCAACCCTATGTCCATTTGCCTCCAAAGTTTGAGTTCTTACCACTTGCACATACTGAGTTTGTGCCCAGACTTAAAATTTTCCCCGTGTGACCTTTGCAAGTGTCTGCACCTTTTTAAATTAATTTAATTATCTGTAAACAGAGATAGTAAGGAGATGATGTTTATCTTCCTTGAAAAGGGCTTGATAGATTGTCAAATCTCATCTTCTCCATTTTCCTATGCCTTCATCTTGACTATTTCCTTTTAAGATTTCATCTTAAACCAACAAAAAACCTAATAATAAAACATTTAAAACATACAGAAAAAAAGCACAGCAAACACCTATATTCTCAACTCACAGACTAACATGTTAATTCATTCAACAAATATGGATTGTGGACAAAAACACTTGCTTTCTAGGGACTGAGGTCATGTCTGGGAACCAAATGCCACTGCCCAAGTCAAGTGTCAAGTCAAGCCCAACTCTCCCTCACTAGACATGGCAGGCATTCATGCTTTCCCACGGACTTTTAAAGATCTATAAACTCAACTAAAAGGGTTTCAAATGAAGCTCTAAGGTTTTAAGAAGTGTCCCACAAGCTTCCATTGGAAGGTGTAAAAATATCTTACACATATGTTACACATGTAAGATATTTTGTCAACTATGAAATACACCACAAATGCTATGTCTTTTTTGCATGGGTCTTCTTGTATATGCTGCCTCCAGTGATTTGAACCTTACTGTCTCCGCAGCCTTAGCTCCTTGTTCTATCTCAAGGGCCATCTTGCAACTAATTCTGAGAGGGCTCATAAATAGTTTCCAGACTCAAGTTCATGGCCAGGGATCTCTGGCTTGTCCCACTGCATCTGTCCTTCAGTTGAACATGTGCCTCAGGGCAGGACAGTGGCTGGCTTCCTAGAAGCTACCCAAAGACGTCAAATCATGCAACCTAGAAGTGTCAGTGGGGATCAGGGCTGAAGTCTCTGAGAGGCAGACTCTTCCAGTGTGGGGCATGATCAGAAGGGAACAGGCAGATTATTTTCTGTCCCCCTCTCTTGTGTCTGAGACACAGGTCTCCTGAATGCCTTTGTGAGGACAGGGCATGGGTTGTGTTTCTTCTTGGAGTGGGGCCAGCTGGTGTTTGTTTCCCATGCTTCTCTGTCTCACTTTTTTGTCTTTTTATTTTCTCCCTACTCTAGACACCCTGTGGACACATCTCCCAAATGAAATACAAGCATGCTAGCCATACTTTGGATTCCTTTTACTAGGAAATCTGAGTTATTATGTGATTCCTCAACACCACCTCTTCTTCTTCATCTCTGTTGTTCAAAATGCCCTCAAACTGGAAGAGAGTCAATGAAGACTTCAAAACTGTCTAAATAGAGGCAACAAGTTTCCCAAAGCATCCTAACATGCCTGTTTGAGATCCATACGTGCCCATGCAAGGGTGTTGGAACATGTGATGGGTGCATTCCCATCTGAAATACGAGCAAACTGAGGCTGAAAGAGGGAGTGATAAAGAAAGGATGACAGAGAAGTAAAAACAGCTTCACTCTTTCTAGCTCAGTTTTTACTTAGTAAAAGAATGTGTCAAATGGGGTTTCCTCAAGTAAAGAACAGAAAACCTTTTGTCTTCTGTCTATTATGACATCTTTCTCACTAATGTACTATTCTTGTTTATAATTGTCCTTAGTGAGCATTATTTAGGACTGTCTTTTTTCCTTTATCCTCTTCCTTAGCTTTTAACTGAAATATTCACTGCATTAGGCCCTGTATTTTCAGTTTAAGTCTTGATCCTATCCTTCTGTTGACATGGAATATTTTTTATCTTCTCCCTGCACTGCCATTACGGCTCACCATTCAAAACCTTCCTTATTCTCTGTAGTTGAGCTTGAATAATCTCACCTCTAGGAAGAGTTCCCTGCTGCCTCCAATTGAGTTCAAATTAATTGCTTCTTCTACTGATGGTTCTAGAGAAAATTGCCATTGTCTTTAATTAGTGCTCTTTCTTTCTGCTTTATTTTTCTCAAATTTGTACCTACTGCAGCACCAAGCACTGCATCTATCATCCAGTAATTGCTGGTGCATTTATTCAAAAATATTACTGAATGCAATATATTGGGCATTGTTCCAAGATTGCAAAGTCCATGTTCTTCTGAAACTGACACAAGTTAGTGGAGGCTGGGGTACGAAGAGCAATATGTAGATATAAGTAAAACAAAATAAAAATAAATAAATATGTGAATAAATTAGTGGCACTGATAAGAACTATGAAAATATGAATGAGGGCTTTATGATGGAAAGTGACTGATATAAGGGGCAGGAAACAGATCAGGAGGTCAGGAAATTCCTCACGCAGGAGGCAATTTCTGAACTGAGACCAGAATGGTGAGAAAAGCCAGTATGGACAGACTGATTAGAAGTACATGACAGGTGAGGGAGGAATCACCTCCGTGTTTGAGGCCAGGAGGCCAGGGTGGTTGTAACACAGTGGGTGAGGGAAATATTGTTGGGGAAATAACTGTTGGATAACTTTTAATGAATAGTATTTTCTCATTTATGATTCTGGAGGGTTTCTTTTGGAAATAAAAAGAAACACAGAGAAGCTTCAAGTTGAGTCTGAAAAAAAATATAGAATTAGAAAGCTCTGGTCAGTGCTTTGCCAATGTTGTCCTCCAAAGTTACTGCTAAGTATTTGTGGTATAATGAATTTCCTCTCTACTAGTTTCTGCCAACTCAGATTAAGCTAGTATTTACTGAGCATCTAACATAGACCCCCGCACATCATCTCATTTAATCTTTTTGGCTGAGATATGTCTTATTATGCTGTGTAAATCAAGCGGGCAGGTCACCTTCAGTAACTGAACCGCCTTGTAACTTCATACAATAAAAATTTATTTTCTGCTCATTTTCTCTGCCCATCAAGGAGGGGAGGGCTCTGTTCCATTTGTACACCAGGATGACAAGGATCCTCTGTCTGGTGCCATCAGCCACCTTGGTCTCCACAGCAGAAGAAAAGAGACACCAGGGATCATGCTTGCTTGTCAAAAGGCTCAGCACAGAGCCAGTAGCATAGGGGAGGACTTGCTCAGCGTAGGAGAGTTGGAAAGTGTCAGGGAGTGTTTTGTTCCATTTGTGCTGATATAACAACATACCTTAAACTGACTAATTTATAAACAACAAAGAATTTTTTTCTTATAGTTCTTGAACTGGGAAGTTTAAGTTCAAGGTGCCTGCAGGTTTGGTGTCTGGTGAGGGCCTGGTCTCTACTTCCAAGATGTTGCTGGGCACACTGTATCCTCCCATGGTAGAAAGGATGAAAGGACAAAAAAGAGCCTCACTAGTTCTTTCTGGCCCTTTTGATAACCCCATCTCATGATGTAATCACTTTCTAAAGACTATGCCTCTTAATACTAACACATTCATGATTAAGTGTCAACATATGAATTTTGGAGGGATAGATACATTCAAATCATAAAAGGCAAACAATCTTTGAGTGAATATCACCATTTCTTTCCCACCTTCAACACCAGTCAGTGAGAGTTCCTAGAAGCTAAATGCCTTGTTCAAGGTCGCAAATAACAAACTTCTCTCTCACTCTCTCCATTCTCCGTCTCTCTCTTTCTCTTCATCCCCCTCTCCCTCTCCCCTTTTCTCTACATACACACAAACATACACATACACTATATATAGTATGTATCTCTCTATACACATAGAAATGCATATATAGTATGTATATATGCATAAATATAAGTATATATGTCTATACACACATATATGTGTGTTTATATTTTATATGTGCATATGTGCATATATTATTTATAATTTACATATATTTAAGAATTCCGATGTTCCTATATCTGCCCTATTAACAAGAGTATTCATATGCATTGAGAGATATCTTAAATAAAGTTTGCCAAAACAAGAAAAACACAACTAAAAATATGCTAAGAGTTGCTATGTTTAGATGCTAGGATTTGAAAGGATTTTTTTTTCTTCTTTTTTTCACTGTTTTATAATTTATGATATTGTTTTGCATTTTCTATAATAAGCATGTATGATATTTAGAATAAGAACAAAAAGCATATGCTATTTTATTCAACAATTTGAAAAATAAGAGCTCTCTGAAACTTCCGAGCCATTAGTCATTCCCATTTTGTGCTGCAGGCTGCTGAGGAATTGTCATTAATTACAGCAATGGTTACACGACAATGTCATTGTCATTTTTTTCCAGTTAGAATAAAAATAAAGAGAATGTATAGATGAATAACTTACCTCACTTCCATCTCACCTTATAGGATCATGAAGGTTTTAATTCCCTTGATCTGCTTTATATGTTTCACATGATATTCTCTACAACTAAAACAATTTCTGGTATGAAATAGGTTTTTGATAAATATTATTGAATGATGAAAGGAAGAAAGAAGAAAAACTTATTGTACAACTATTTTATATATGGTAGGTTGTCTGAATGCACTATAAATCTCATCCTTCCAGTTGCCCTGTGGGAGATCTATGATTAGCCACAGTAGACAGATTAGAAAATTGGGGGTCAGATAGAATAATTGGCATTCCAGAGGCACAGTGTTGCAGCTCTGCTGTATGATGACCATCTCATCTCTTGACAGCCTTGGGGCTATTTCCCGACTTGTTCTATCAAGTATCGTTTCTCACATAGGCTAGAGCCCCAAGCCCACATCAGTGACCTTGATCCTGCTACCTGGTGACAGCCTTCCCATTACAGTCTGTCTACATGGCTCTCACCTCCTTCCATCCTCCAATCCCAGGTATTTTATTTTGATTCCCCCTGACATTATTCACTTATCTGTCCAGAATGATTTTGTGCACTCATGGTAAAATTAGACACATTTAATCCATTCCAATATAGACTTGACATTTGAGAGTTTTCAAAACAATGGCTAGAGAAGACAGTCATCAAACATGATACACACATGCATGCATGTATGCAGTTAGCATATTATTTACACATTTGTTTGCTAATATTTTGGTTTAAGGATTAAATCTTTTCTTTGAGCATGGATATTGATTTTGGTGTCCTGTTCATTTTATTTGAATAAAATCACACAATGGGTCATTTTCAATTTCTAATTCTCATGACTTTCAAATGGAATAACATCTTGCACATGATTGCAAATCAGTCTGAGGGTAGGTTATCTTGATTTTCACAATTTTTCTCCAACCTTTAAGTTAACTTGTTCCTGCCATATTCAATAGAAATATTTTAATTAGTTATCTTAAACAAATTTCTCAACTGAATTTTCTTGAAATAACAACTTTTTCGTATTCATACACTACAACTTAAGATAATGTTTTATTAGATTATGTAATTAACACAAGAAGTACTGTTGTCATGAAAGTTTATGAAACTAATACATATAACTCATAAGAACATATAACACGAGTAATTGAAACAAAATAATATGATGCACTAGAAAGTGTCTAACTTTTTTGATTATTGGGCCATGGATATTAAATGTTATGTTTTAAAAAGAAGTACTTGGGCTTAAAAGTTTCTATTATACTGAGGTTTGCTGCCTGAATGTGTCTCCCCACATGCACTATTAATGGGCATTCTCCCCACTCTTCCGTGTGCCTGCTCCTGTTAATACATCTACTGCAAGGACCCACTTATATGGGGAGTCCCAACTCCTTGCAGATAAACCAAGACATCACACCCCCGTAGTCCTGCTAGATTCTGATTTTACAGAGAGCTCACAGTAGTTGTTTTTTTCTTTTCTTTTCCTTTTTGTTTTCTTTTTTCAGTCAAAATCCCATCTGAAATGCACAGAGAATGTTGCACATTG
This sequence comes from Tarsius wallacei, assembly GCA_963574415.1. Classification (NCBI taxonomy): domain Eukaryota; kingdom Metazoa; phylum Chordata; class Mammalia; order Primates; family Tarsiidae; genus Tarsius; species Tarsius wallacei. The sequence goes on from CAUYQG010164342.1 coordinate 9,759, forward strand.
ACTCTGATCATCGTTGGGGATGCTGAACTTGGAGGAGAGAAAGCACATTTAATTCAAATAAAAGCATAACTCATTTTCCCACCCCCATCCAATCAGGCAATTACAGCATTGGGCCAGAATTTTCTCCCACATCTTGTACATAAAACATAATTCCGCCACCAGCTGCTCACCAGCATTTTGTTGTCTCCTCAACAGACAACGAAATGACAAAACAGATCAGCAGAGGGTGATCTGCCAGCATCACCAATGAGATGCAACTCCCCTCCAACCAGCCTGTCATTAAGAAATCGTTTTCTGTTTCTAAAATAAGCCCTCTGAAATCATTGCCTTTCTACATCTGTGCTTCTACCTAGGAGAGAGAGAGACATTCTCCTAACTCACAGATGCTGAGATATGTCAGAGGAGAAAAAGGAAGGACTGTGTATCAGTAATGAAAAGCAGGGGCGGAGGAGGAGGCTGTAACTCAAGCTTACAGAGCAGAAGTGTTATGTTGGTCATATACACAGTATTAAGGGTATTGAGGAATTAGGTATTAGGAATGTGAAGAAATCTACCCTTTGTCACATCAGCTTCTTCCTTTTTCTTTGATGTTATTTATTTTCCTTCTGACGTGGTCAAACTCTCCATCCACCCCCTACCTCTTCCCACCAATATCCATTAATAACCTACTAAGCGTAAGCGTACTAAGTGCCTTACCTGCAGGAAAGGAGTGCTAGAAAGTTTCAAAGTCAAACTGGCAGTAGCTGCTTCTGTCTTGCAGAATGGTAAGGACACCATAGCAAGGTCACCTAATGCTCTTTCTTGGTAGCCACAGAAAAGCAGTGAGAAAGGAAGGGCATGTGAAATCTCTGACAGTTCTACTTTGTCACTGAACAGTGAGCACATGCAAGATTTGGTCCATTGCATACCAGAGCACATTAAGGAGTCTTGTGTATGACGAAGTAGAATGGAGAGCTATGTTGGTTCATGGAGGGGGAGGGCGGCAGGGAGGCAAACAACAAGAAAATTCTCCCCCACAGATCTCAAAACAAAACCAACAGTAATTAAGTGTTCAGGAAGCACTGGGTGTTAGAAGGATCAAAGCCTGAAAATGGGAGGACAAGTGTGTTCAAGAGAAAGCAGGTGAGAATCCAAGGTTCTGGGAATCCCTCTGGTGTTGTCACAGAAATTTAAAATCATACAAAAATTCTACAATGGGTACAAAAATTGGCCACGCACTCACATATCTTGTTGAGTAATAATTTGGGTGGTGGGGTTCAAAGAAAAAAATGAATGGGTAAAGAGTGTCATGTGTCACTATCAAGAATAATAAGAACAAGGGCTGATAGAACTCATTCAAAAGGGACTCAGAAGCAAGAGTAACCGGGAATGCATTTGTGTCTCCACACTCACTGTATTGGATAGAAGTCCCAGAATGGCTGAAATGTGCATAGGTAGCTGTCTCATTGTGCATGATATTGAGTTCAAGTGGATTTCATTTGAATATTGAAAGATTGGGGACACTATCTGATATCGATACATGTTCATGAATCCCCCAGTAGGTGCTAGCATTCTTGTTTGACTGGTGAGGAAGCTGAGACTTAAGAGAAGTTACATTATTTGTTCAAGGTCACGTAATTAAAAATAAAGCTTTAAGGAAGCTAGTTTTTTTTTTTTACTATGTCAAGATTCATGAAGAAAATGTAAATATCAAAAATTTTATAAGCTCTTTAATTTTTATGATTATTAACACACTATAGGATTAACTTAATTTTACAAATGAGAAAAAAATGGGTTCAGTGTGATTAAGCAAATCCCCAGGTGCCATATTTTGGCCACGATTTAAATCTATTTTCTTCTAATTGCCAAATTTTGCATATTGGTTTTAAATAAGGGACACCTATTGTTCTACTCTGTTTGTCTGGGGTCCATGTTCTAGAAAGAGGGATCTTCTACTAGAAATTATAAAGTTTGTTTGATTGTTTTTTCCTTTAAAGGGGACAGATAAACAAACAAAAAAACAAATAGAAGACAGAAAACAAACAAAAATTGAAGAGTTCAAGCTGGTGTCACTGATCATCTACTAAATCAGAAGTCAGAGACATCAAAAACAAATACATGACGCAGAACACATTGTAGTTTTCTGAGCTTCTATCACTATTATAGGACTATAAAGTGTATGCTCTTATTAACATAATTAGAAATATTTGTGAGAAAGTGAAATTGGTCCTGCTTCCTGTTTTAAATAGCAGTGGGAAATGTTGGGTCTTACTGGTCTTATTCCATTTTACAACAAGGCTCAGGAGGGGAAGAGCATACACAGATAAAATGTGTAGTGCCAACTTCAAAGAATAAAGAAGAACAAGGCACATCTTGGAAAGTATATCCCAGGACAAAGTCTAATTTGGGCCTGTGATGGTGGCCCTGAGACTTAAAGAAGGAACGTATGTGATTTCCTGATATGAATACCTATTCTCTTCCTTGACATTTCATGTAAGTCAATCAGAATAGCAAAATGTATAGCAATATATTTTCCTAATAAGTGACCTGGGAGTTCCTCTTGAAGATGGCTATGCTTACTACTATTCCAATGCCACGCAAGGAAGCTCCTCTTGAAAGGAAATATCTATTTAGAAAGTTAGTTGGTGGTCAACCCATTTAGATGTGAATATACAAACTCAGGTGCAGAATCTGAAGGGAGACTACAGAAAAAAAGGGTGCAAATTATTATGCAGAAGAAGATTTGAAATACTGTTCTACTCCCAGAGCAGAAGGAACTGGAAACTGGGTGTGGCATTGCCAAGCTGTGGCACCTCAGCTATGGCAATTCAATGACTGTGGAACCCCAAAGATAACATTTAAGAAGAGGCAATCCAAACCCTAGGTCCACTGCGGTGCTGGTTGTGAATACCTCTCCCTGCACATGTTTTTAGTGAAGCTGGCTACACATGTAAAGGTCTTGTGACAAACATTTTATTTGCTTTTATTGGTACTAAGCAGAAGCAGATTTGCAAACCCTTACCCAGAAAATTTAATATAGAGAAGAAAAAGCACATGTAAGATGATGAAAAAGCACATATGTAAAACCTTCAAAAAGAGTATAGATTCAAATGTACATATGAGTTTTAGAAGTTTAGTACTCTAAGAATTCACAGATACCTTATTAATTGGGAAGACTGTAAGACTTTGCATACATCATAAAATGAATGCTTGAGGCCAATCATTTTTTAGGTCCTTTGGGGGGGGCCACTCTAGCTGATATTAAAATCATATATACTTGAAATATCCTGATTAAACCACCACAAAATCCAGGTTAAATTTAAAAATGACATTATTAAATTAAATTACAACATATTTATAGGAAGGGTTCATTAAAAATACTGGAGGGGCTTTATCTTGGTCTTCTCCAAGTTGTCTATCTTATTCAGGTCAGGTTTCTATAACATAATACCATAGGCTAGGTGGCTTAAATAACAAATATTTGTTTCTCATAGTCCTGGAAGCTGAAAGTTCAAGATCAGGGTACCAGCAAGGTCAGGTTCTTGGTGAAGGCCCTCTCCCTGATTATATCCTCAAATAGCTTTTCTTTAGTTTATGCAGGCAACGAGAAAAAGAGATATCTTCCTGCTTCTTTTTATAAGGGCACTGGGGCGCTCACTCCCATCATCTCATCTCACCTTATTTCTCAGAGGCCACATCTCCAAATGCCGTTGCATTAGAGATTAAGGTTTTTACATAAATTTCGGGTGGATACAATCATTCAGTCCACAGCATGGTCTCCGTTCCTGGGTCTCCATGAGCTATGATCAACCATATTTGTGGATCACGCTCAGTCTTGGTTTGACTATCCTATATAGGCTGCTTGCCTCACTGCACCACGACATCTGTAAACTCAGCAAGATCAAGCACCCACAGCGATCCATGAGCATTTGAGCCAAGTGGGGAGGACCTTGATTTAAATGCGCGTGTAAATGCTGAGCTAGAACAGATTTATGGAGCCTCTGATATATAGTTATAGTAGTATATTTATCAGCTTATTAAAAATAATTCCCCGAGGTAGAGAGCCTTGAAATAATTGTATTTTATTTTTTCTTTTGGTTGCTCCATATTATTTAGTCTTCCTAATAATTATTTACTGCTACATTTAAAAAAGTGTTAACATATGTTGTTTTTCATATAGTTTTTATGTAGCTGTGATGTATTCCTGTGTGATCATTGGACTCTGGGGGATACTGGGAACATGGTGGGGGTAGTGGAGTGATATCCGTGTAGGTGTCCCTACTGCCTGCCTATCACCATTGGCATTTGTCAAACAGAGTCAAGTATACCAACACTTCTTATTGTTGTTATTTCGAGACAAATAAATCTGCTGTCAGAAAATCAGTTGCATTTCCATTTCTGCAATGAGAAAAGAAATTTTATGCTGAAATATTCAGGTTGGGCTATACCAAAGGAAGCCCAGTAAATGAATTATGAGCCATTCCCCATGATACAATACAACATGAATCCTCTGAAATTTACAGGCTTCAGAAATACTTGTGAGTTATACGCTCACTTCAACTCACAGAAATAAATAGTTTCATTTCAATGTCTATATTGCCACAGTCTCTTCATCATATAGCTGGCCAGTTTAGCTATAAATTTGACAGTCAATAGATTTCTAAAAATTACATGGGCTTCTTTGGTTACACCTTTTTTATTTTTTCTCTCTCTCTTTCTCAGCTAGAGTCAGTCATACTGCCAGAAATGGGAACCAAAATAAAAACAAACAACTGGTAACTCATCAACCCATTCACCCATCCATTAGTCCATTGAGGAATACTTCTGAGTATGAATACCACCTATTTTATTTGCTTATAATAAGAATTAAGGCATTTTATATAAACCACCTAAAATTGTGGCTAATATATTTGTATAACACGGAGATAATAACTCCTATGCTGCAGAATGTTGAAAAGATTAAATGGAGTCATCTATACCAAGTGCTTCTGATCATTCTTTTTTTTTTTCCTCTCCAGTTGGAAGAGAGCATATAAAAACTGCATTTTGGATACCAAAATATTGAAATCTCTGGAGTGTTTTCATTTAATTTTTGTGATGTACTGCACACCTGTAAAGGAGTGTGACTGTCTAAGCAAGTCCAGCATGGAAAGTCCAGAAGCTTCAGGAGTGTCTGTAGTTGAGTTTGCTCAGTTGTGTTGAGAATATAATATTCTCTTCATGTGTCAGAAGTTACACTAAGTCATTTCCGCTCTCTGCAACCTTTCTTATTCCTCAGAGTGGTGAGCCAGGCTTTGCCCCAATAACTGGTAGATCTGATACTTCATTCAACTTTGAATATTATTTGGCTACACTTAGCAACCCTACAACACATAGTGATACCTAGTATTTTATCATACTACACACATCTCTATACACATATACCTGATTATAGGGGATTGTTTAAAAGTGTTCCTATCATCAAAGTAGTGCTCTAAGGAGAAAGTTGTTTCCTGTTACACAAAGAAATCTAAACCCTTCCAGCTGTCTTAATGCTTCATGGCCCCCTCTTTCTACCACCTGGCTTCTGTTCAGGCTGTTGTTGGTTAAATGAGTCCCAGATAATCTGCCAAGGTAAATGAATACCAACTCTACTCATGAATATGTGAGCCCAGGAGTATCCATTTGGTGACTTTGTGGCAAGTATTGGATTTCCATAGAAACTCTCAGCAAACTATTGTGACTATGGTTGTACTCAGCACTGAACTCGCCGATATAAACAGTGCGGTGACTTCTAGCCAAGCTGCAGACCCTGGAGACGGCATTCTATTTGCTCAGATTCACCTGTGGTGTCAGTTGCATGGGTGCATTGCCCATTTCCTGTACTGAGTCTGCTGGGCTCAGATACTACCCCATTGTTTCTGTAGCCTCTCTGCCTCCACAACAATAGGAGACAAGAGAATCCTGGGCTGCTTCTCACCCCTACCTGCCACCACCTTTGTTAACAAAAAGCATCATGTTCACTAAGGTTATAAATGGCATTATATTTGCACCAGAGAATTATTATTATTATTTGCTATTATTCTTTTCTGTTGAATGTTTTCTTAGATGTTTTCCGGGATTCAATTCAGCAGAAGAAAAAGAAGTAAGACATGTATTCAACATCCACTTCACCACATCTACTTTTTCCTCTAAAACATCTTTTTTTTTCTATTTCTATTTTGCAATGGATGTTTGTTGTTAGCTTCTTCTTAATAGTAGTTGTGTTGGTTAATTTTATGTGTTCATTTGACTGGACCACAGTACCCAGATATTTGGTCAGAAATTACTCTGGATGGAAGGGTTTTGGGGAATGAGTTTCTGGGATGTATGTTTGGATGAGATTAAGATTTAAATTGCCCTTCATAATGTGGGTGGACCTCATCCAATTAGTTGGTGTTCTGAATGAAAAAAAATACTAACTGAGTAATACTCTAGTCTGACAGCCCTCTCTGCAAATTTAGGCTTTTCAACTTCTATAATCCTGTGAGTCAATTCTTAAGAATATATGCGTGTGTGTGTGTATATATATAAAGAATATATATATGTTAGGTATATATATATATATATATATATATATATGGCAACAGTCTCTGCATTTGTAACATGGGAATACTAATCATGCTCACTGTTTAGGTCATGAAGCAAAAGAAATGAGTTGTTAAACATGACACCCTCATTACAGTGCCTAGCACCCAGTAAACACTCAGCAAATGGAAGCTATATGCAAACAGATTGCTGTAAGAAATCGAAAGAGTCTCCCATCTACTGGCCGATGGCTGGATGCCAGCGTTGTGCTAAGAGCTATGTGTATATGTATTTGCATTAATAAGCCATTTCTTATTTTGCTGTTGTGACTCAAAAGGTGAAGTCACCTCTCCTCAGTTTTGCAATTAATAAGGGATAGAGGCCAATAGTACACCAGCACTATCTTTCTCCAGAGACTGCATTCTTTTATGATAGACTGCCTGATCCCCATGTGCAAAATGCTTAACCCGATGCTTAAACACCCGGTAGGTACTTGATAAATGCTCACTAGCAGTGTCATTATAATTGGTAGCCCAAGATTTATTTTTATGTCTCCCGAGAAAGAGAATCATTAAATGATGATCAACTGTTACTTGAGAATCTAATAGAAGAAATTCTCCTTTTCTAAGACCAAATAAGGACACATGATTTGACCAAAATTTATTGCTATTATTATCTATTGGTGTCATTAAATGTGAGTTCTGGTATAGTAACATTTTTACTACATTATAAAAATTAAATCATCCGATAAGAACAAAAAAACACAAAAATCAACAAAAAAAGTATATCAGTTTAATATGGCACGTGCAATTGGCATTATAGTAAAAAAAAAAACTTGGAATAGAATTAGAGGAAAAGGATGGTTTATCCTCAGTGTGAATCGAAAACATTTAATTATTACCAACTCCATGTAAGGACCCTGGCCTAGGTAGGCTAAGGGAAGCAAGTGAACTAAGACAATATTGTTCACCTCACCATACTATTTGCAAACCAATTGAACCTTTGGATGAGGGAAGGCTACTAATGTCAGTGATTCGATAAACAGTTTCCTGTGATGAGCACTGATGCTCCTGTGGCAATTTTAAACATGCTGCTGATACTCTTCCTGCTGAGAGGGACATCTATGAGTTCTGTGGTATAATCTGGGCCAACTTTAGTAACTAACTTGCAATCTATAGAATGTAGCAGAAGTGACACTGTGGCTTCCAAGGCTGTACAAGTCATGCAGCTTCTGTTTGGCTCACTGAGACACTTGCTTTTGGGGTCCGATGCCACCATGTAAGAAGTCCCACAACTCTGAGACCACCATCCTGTGAGGAAACCCAGACCATGAAGATAGGCTGAGTATAGGTGCTCCTGTCTTCATAAGAAAAAACTTTCCCAGGTGATTACAAACCCAGCCACCAGTCATTCCTGATATTCCCTATCCATATTCTTGACCCACAGAATTGGAGAATATATAAAAATGGCCATTTTAAGCTTCTTAGCTTGGGGCAATTTGTTACACAGCAGTTAAGTGACTGGAATGTATCTCTGCTCATCACATGGTCTGTAAGATCTCTCTGAAGAGGTGGCATGAAGAAATTTTTAAAATGTTCTGATCCAAGATAATCATTGCTTTGATCTCCCAAAACTTGCACTAAATTTGTGTGTGGCTTTAGCATTTCAAAGGCATTTCAAATAAATGTCTCAGTAATACGATATTCTTTTTTTGTAGGTTTTGATTTATGTTTTTAAAAATGCTTCTAATTCTAGTCTACCAAGTACTGCACTAGGCTCTTAGACATATGGCCTCTGTCCTTATAAAAAGTTTGTGAGGTGGATGTGATTATTGTGATTAACAGATAAGGAAACTTTAATCACCAGTCAATAACTATTATTTATCTAGAACTTACTGTGTTCAATGTTTCCTAAACATTTTATTCATAATATCTCTTTTCATCTTCATTACAATTATATGAAGAAACTATTATTATATCCATCTTAGACAGCTTTTGCTGCCCTAACACAATACTATAGGCTGATTGGCTTGAACAACAGACATTTATTTTCCACAGTTCTGAATGCTGAGAATTCCAAGATCAGAGTGTCAGCATGGCTGGGTTCTTGGCTCTCATGCATAAATGAATGAAAAACATGCTGCATTTCCTTGGACTTTTTATGTTTTGGTCACTTGCTTTGATATATGATATCTCCTTTAAAGTAAGGAAAGCACATCCCACCCACACTTGATAAACCAGATAGATGCTACAGCTAGCCATATTTAATTCAATTACAGTCACATTCTGGACAGTAATAGGACAAAACAAAGACCTAAGTTCCATGGACAAATGCTTTTCTCAGATTCTTTACATTTTAAGGAGCCAGAAAAAAGAGAGAAAGGAGAAAGCATGAGAGAATTGTATAAACAGTGAGGGGTTTATCCATATTCCCTGGGAGAATTTGACACTCAAAGTTTTTAAAGTCTGAGGGTTCACAGGCAGTGGAGGCAGGATAGTGTGAAGGGAAAAGTAAGGTGGTTGGACACTCAGAAGAGACCTTCTCAGAATTCTGCTATTCCACCATCTCCCAGCCCCTGAAATGTAGCAGCTAGAAGTAAAGACTGGAGTTGGTTGCTGCAAGTTGAACAGGAAGGAAAGAGAAAAGATCTTGATACGAACTAAATCTCGTGTCGCCCAACCCAAATTCATATATTGAAGCCTTAACTCCTCATGTGATAGTATGAGGAGGCAGGGACATTGGTAGGACTTTGGTAGGTAATTTGGTAGGTGATAAGGTTTAGCTGTGGCATGAGGTTAGGGATTAGTGTCCTTATAAGAAAAGATACTGGAGAGCTCTCTCTTCCCCCATCTCCCGTCTCTCTCTCTCTCTCTCTCTCTCTCTCTCTCTCTCTCTCTCTCTCTCTCTCTGTCTCTCTTACACAAGAAAATATCACACAGGTACAGGATGAGAGGCAGCAATCTACACAACTCAAAAATAGATCTGGCACTGGGGGAAAACATGATCTTGCACCTTAATCTTGCATTTCCCAGACTTCAAACTGTGAGAAATAAATGTCTGTTGTTTAAAACACTCCATCTATGCTTCTATTAACCCAAACAGACTAAGACAAGATTGGATTTGAACCCAGATCTGTGTGACTCCAAATCTTTTATTTGTCTATTGCTGCACAGAAATGCTCTCCAGTATGGGAGTCTCAATATCCGAATTTATGCCGTAATCTGAACATAAACTAGAGCTATGATGTGCTGGGCAAAGATTCAACATTTTGATGCCAAAAGGACATCAAATAGTCGCTAGAAGAATGATTTCTTCTCTCTCAGATAATGTTTTTGGGAGTTAAGTAGGATGATGTCTTGGGGTGAGGGAATAAAAGCTTCAAAAAATAATAGTACTTTAAAAAACTCATTAGACAGGACCTCTGACCTGGTATAGATTCATTTGGTAGTAAAATTTAACCTGAACCTAAAGAGACTCTGTTTACTGCCTTTAGATATTAAATGCAGTGTACATTTTCACGGGTTTCCCCGCAGAAGTATTAATGAATTTGTTTATATGGTGCTGCCCCAAGCTCCTCTGGGGCAGTTGCATGATGTTGACTATCACAAAATCTGGAAAACCTCAATAGATATTTGTATCTTCAAGTTTCAGATAAGGGATTGTGGATATCTCTTGCATTCACTGATATACAAGTTCTTTCTTTTTCAGCCCGAAGGCATACTTGATCACAGGTGATCAGGTTTTTCTCTTCACTTCCTAAAACTGTTTTGACTGTGACATTTAACAGGAGGTTGCAAAAGGTCGTATAACAGCATGTGCAAAACTCACACAAACTTGGGTTAAAAACCTTGCTCTGCTCTATGTATTTGGGCCAAAGAATTCAGAATCTCTAACTTCATTTCTCTGGCTGTTAAATGGGGACAGCCATATATCTCTCCTAAGAATCAAATAGAAATGTGGTCCCCAATCTTTTTGGCATCTGGGACAGGTTTCGTGGAAGACAATTTTTCCATGGGATGGGGGAGGGGAAATCATCAGTCATTAGATTCTCATAAGGAGCATGCAACCTAGATCCCTCCATGTGCAGTTCACAATAGGGTTATATGCTCCTATGAGACTATAATGCTGTCGCTGATCTGACAGGAGATGGAGCTCCACTTGCCCATTGCTTACCTCCTGCCGTCCGGCCTGGTTCCAAACAGCCATGGACCGGTACCCGTCCACAGCCCAGGACCTGGGAGTCCCTGAAAGTAGAATGAATGAGTCTTAGCATAGTGTCTGGCATTTTATTGCATTTTATTTTAAAACAGATTTTCAATTTTTTTTTTATTTTGAAGATGTAGGGTGCAATCAGGGTTAGGTATACAAATGTTCATTATGCAAGTATTCTTGTTGATGAGGTGTGCCCCTCCTCCCATGGCAGTTTCCCTCAACTGCCAATGCTGCCCCCTCACCAATAGTTTCCCACTACTGCCAATCCCTTTCTTATAGTAGTATGATAATTGTTCAAGGTCCACTTATAAGTGAGAACTTGTGATGCTCAGTTCTTTGTTTCTGTGATAGATCACTCAGTATTATAGATTCAGAGTCCATCTAAGTTGCTGCAAAGTTCATAATTTTGTCCTTCTTTATGACTGTGTAATATTCCATAATGTATATGAATGACATTTTTTTTTATCCAGTCCTCTTTTGATGGGCAGCACAGTTGGTTCCATGTTTTTGCTATTGTAAATAATGCTGCAATAATAATAATAATGATAATAATAATAATAATAATAACAATAATGCATGTGCAGGTGTCTTTCTCATAGAGCGATTTTAGTTCCTCCAGGTATATTCCCAGTAGGAGGATTGTGGGATCATATAGAAGGTTGACTTTTAGACCTTTTAGAAATCGCCAAACTATTTTCCACAGAGGTTGTACTAGTTTACACTCCCATTAACAGTGTAGAAGTGTTCCTTTTCCCCACATCCTTTCCAGCATCTGTTGTTTTTTGAGTTATTGATGATTTTATTTTATTATAAAGGTATGGGTTACAAGACAGGATTAGGTACATAGATAATTTATGTGAAGGTGAAGTTTGGGCCTGCAGTTGGCCCTCATTTCCCCTGGTTTAGGACCAGGTACCCTTTGTGTTGTTACATGCCCTCCCTCTTCCTTGGCAGTGTCCCCCTACTGCTGATCCCTCCCTTGTGTCACTTTAACTACCTGTGGTAAGCAGATATCACTCTGATTAAATGTGCATGTTGGCATTACGTTTGCTATGAAGTCTTGCTGCCACAAAATTGTTTTTGGCAAATATGACCATTGCTCATATTTCCATCTCTTGCTCATTAAAGATCTCGCAGTGACTGGAAGTTTGACAACCTTGATGTTTTTAACTTCTCGAATTGTAGATTCAGAGCTGCTAGTGTATTTTCCAATATTTTGTCAAAAATTAAGTATTATTGAAAAATCCTCCCCAAAGATCTGTAATGAGAGGGGAGCGGTCTACTCTGGATGCAATGATTCACAGCTACAGGTCTTGGGCTGAATGACTTAGGACGGTAAGATTGGGGCTTTTCTTCAAGGAAACATCATCTGTGATGTGACTCCTGAGCCTGAAAGATATTTAATACTCCAGGACTCACAGCAGCAAAACTTATGCATCAGGCTGTGGCTAGGAGGTGCTCCATTCTAATTTCTTAAATTAGACCCTCATTACAAATTCAGAAAGCCTATTAACCTAAGACCTGGAGCCTGCTACTGTGAATTCACCATAAAATCCGGTGGATATTGGTTGACTGTCAGGTACATTAAACTGTCAATCGCCACATTTCCAATTATACAAGACAGTTACTCTGTACATGTCAATACATGCACACACCATAATCACTGTGTGGGATTCATCCCATTCTCCCACATGTATGGGAATAGTGACTTTCTGGCTTCACAGTGTGTTGCAGTTTTGAAACTGTCCAAGCTACCCTTGAGTGTCAAAACTTGGGTAGGAGAAGATAGGCTCAGGTTAGTTCCAGGGCTTTTCTCTCCTGTAGCTTGTCATAGTGTATTAGAATGATCATTTTACCTATTGATCTCCTCCACTAGACACTTAAAGATTGAAGCTATGTCTATTATTGTGTAGTCTTCAAAATCTACCAATAGCATCTTCTATATAGGTGGTTCTCTATGAGTTGACCTCACAACTTAAGACAACTAAGACTGTGTGTGTTTGTAGAGCCTTCTGTCCTTGGGAAACATACCTGTAGACAGTTTCGATGGTTGCTCTGAATCTCGTTCTCCCTGTACCCAATCCTGACTATTCAACATTAGCTGAATCGGGCACCAGCATTCAAGGTGAGATCTTACCAACTTGCCTGGTCACTTGTCAAAGGCTTCAAATAGCAACTCTGACTGTCTAAATCTCTCTCTCTCTCTCCCCAAGACATCAAACATGCCTCCATAATTAGAACTCTATACAAAATGCCGATATCCCAAACATCTGGTGAATCTAGCATTTGAAACTTATCTCATTCTTTGCATTTAGTTCCGGTGTGTTTTCTGGTATAGGAGTACTGAGTCAGACAGGTTTGTAGCTTCAAATATGTTGTACTGTATACCAGATTTCAGGGATTAGACAGGTCTTGGTTTGAGTATAAGCTCTTCCATGTCCTAAGCATGTTACCTTAGCTAGATTAAGAAATTTTGGTGGGGCAAGGTGGCTCATGCCTGTTTTCCTGGCACTTTGGTGGGCTGAGGTGGGAGGATCACTTGAGGCCAGGAGTTTGAGACCAGCCAGGGCAATAAAATGAGAACCTTTCTCTGCAAAAAAGTACCCAAGTGTGGTGGCATGTGCCTGTTGTCATGGTTACAAGCTGGGCTGAGGAAGGAGGATTGCTTGGGCCGAGGAGTTTAAGGCTGTGGTGAGCTGAGATCATACTATTGTACTATCCTGGGCAGCAGAGTGAAACCAAAAAAAGAAAAAGAAAGAAAAAAAAAGAAATATTAGTGAGACTGTTTCTTTATCTATATACTAAGAATAAGCCATGCTACCTGAAAAGTTGTGGTGAGGAGTAAGTGACATACTAAATGGAAAATGCCTAATGGATCATGGTGTAAAATAAATGCTAGTTATCTTCCTATGAGCATAACTGTTCTCACGTAATAGTTTTTTGATTTCATATGAAATGCCTTTTCTGTGCTCGCTTACTATCCAAGTCTTAACATCTTTTAATAAATGTCTGAACATGCAGGTATTTGTAGTTTACAATGTGGTTTTTGTTTACATGAGGCCATTTGATCCATATCCACACTGTGAGATAGATGAAGGAGGCATTGTCTTCTCTTTATGAAAGAGAGATATGAGGAAGTTGAGCACAGAGAAGATAAGGGACTTGGCAAAGTGACTAAGTCCTAAGCCTCAGAGTTAGGCATCGTGTCATGTATTTAAGAATCAAAATCCCTCATGTCTCAAGGCTTAGCTTCTTAGAACAGCAGCCACATTTAGACTGACTTAGTTGTTCTCTTTGCCATCTTTTCTCATGCCTTTTCAAGGATCTTCTCCTTATTGGATCCAACTCTTGACTTGCATCTCCATTTCTCAAACCCGTTCAATATCTTTTTATGGCTATGTTCAGCAGTATTAATTGTCAATTCTAAGCAATTTTGATTTTTAGGGGAGATATTGAAAGTCAGTCCCCAAATGTCAGATACCATAGTCTTCTGTAGTGTTATAATGGACAATTGAGGAAGCTTGGTGATAGAGTGAAGGTGCCAGATGCCATGACCATTGAAGGGCTTCCCTGACTGGTCAAAGAAAAGAAGATATACGGGTAGTCAACAGACACAAGAAAAAGTGCTCAGCTTCACTAATCATCAGAGAAATGCAAATCAAAATCACATTGAGACACCACCTAACCCCAGTAAGAATGACCATCATTAATAAAACAAATAACAACAGATGCTGGCAAGGTTGCGGAGAAAAAGGAACACTTCTACACTGCTAGTGAGAATGCAAACTAGTGCAACCTCTTTGGAAGACAGTGTGGTGATTTCTGAAAGAGCTAGAAATTGACCTTCTATATGAGCCTACAATCCCCTTACTGGGAATATACCTGGAGGAACTCAAATCATTATGAAAAGGATACATGCACATGCTTGTTTGTTGCAGCTCTATTCACAATAGCAAAGACATGAAACCAACCATGCTGCCCATTAAAGCTGGACTGGATAAAAAATGTGGTGCATACACACAGCAGAATATTATGCAGCCATAAAGAAGGACAAACATATGGACTTTGCAGCAACTTGGATGGATTTAGAGTTGATCATACTCTGTGATTTATCACAGAAACAAATAACAGAGTACCATATGTTCTCATTCATCAGCAGACCTTGAACAATTATAATACTTTAAGAAAAGGATTGCCAGTAGTGGGAAACTGCCAGGGGAGGGGGAGTGAGATTGGCAGTCAAGGGAAACTGCCAATGGGGGGCACATCTCATCAACAAGGGAACTTGTATAATGAACATTTGTATACCTAACCTTGAACTGTACTCCACATCTTTAAAATTAAAAATTAAAAAAAGAAAAGTACCTACTCTACTCCTCCATAGAGTTTCTTTTTCTTACAGTTATGTTAACCACATTGTTCAATTGCACATCCTGAGTTATTAAACATTTTGATTATTCATCCCAAATATTTGCATGTTTTTTAAAATTTGTAAATTGTGTGTTTGTGCTAAAATGCTAATGTATTTTGTGTGTTATAATAAAGAACATTGGCTGGGCTTGGTGGCTCAGCCTGTAATCCCAGCACTTTGGGAGGTCAAGGTGAGTGGATTGCCTGAGCCCAGAAGTCCAAGATCAGCCCAGGCAACTTGGCGAGACCTCGTCTCTACAATAAATCAAAAATTAGCTGGGAGTAGTAGAGCTCGCCTGTGGTTTTGGCTACTTGGAAGACTGAGGTGGAAAGAGCACCTGGTCGATGCTGGGATGACTGTGAGTGTGCCACTGCACTCCAGCCTGGGAGATGGAGTGAAACTCCAACTCCATAATAATAATAACAATAATAAGCATTAAAAGGAGGTGGCAAAGATGACATAAAATATGTTGAAATGTCTTGTTGATTGTGATCACATTATTGAAACTACATAAAACTTGTACTTCTTACATAACTTTTCTGTTCCTCATTACTAAAGTGGGATTATAATGTGTGCTTATTATATATGTCTATTTTGCAGGATATTTATGTGTTTTATGGAATGTCTATTGCTAACAAACTTACAGATTTACTAGTATAATAACACAACCTATGTAAATTATATATATAAAATAATGTGTGAGCCTTACTGTTAATCACCTTGTGTTTTACCTTATGCTGGAAGATATTATTAGTGGATACTGCAGAGCTTGGGTACACATCTACTTTTTGAATGCTCTTCCAGATAAGTTCAGAGTTTTTGTTTATCTGTTTTTGTGTTCCTGTGTGTCAGAACTGTTTGGAACATTATTTTTATCCATTGGTGTGGCTGACAAAGACTTTGGAACAGAACCGTCAGTTCAGCCGTTTTCTTGTTCACATGTGCTTATGTTACTGGCATTTTCTTCAATCAGTCATTTCTCCCTAGAAACACTGCTAACTCCTTTGTTTACTCTCTGAGCATTAGCATAGCCAACGTGAGCTCACATATCTATAAATAGGATTAATCAGGAACACATCCACTGCAGTGCATTCAATACACATGGCTGAAACTGTCTACTCTTAAACCTCCAGTGCCCAAGGAGGAACTTTAGTAGAAGGTAGCTTGTGTAGAAATGGAAGGATTCAAAATGTTCTTAGACAGCAAATGCTATAAGGGCTCTCCAAAGAAAAGATTTTAGAATGTCCTCAGTGAAGGACAGACGTTTCCACTAAAGGAATTAGCAGCTTGCCATAGAGAACTGGCTGGTCATACCAGGTAATGGAGAAAAGGTCTTCCCCAAATAAGTGTGAGAGTGCTACTGAGCTGGCAGAAATAAGACGGAAAGATGGCTCATGTGGCTGGGGCTGCTGTTGAACTCTCTATGGATGAAGCATGACTTTAATTAACTACCAAGAAGGCAAACAGAGGTGTAAGAATGGTCAGAACTAAGCTAGTGACTCTCAAGGGGTGAAATATTAACACAGAAAGATACATATGGGTTTTGTAAGGAAAAAAAGAGGGTCTATGAGCAAATAAGTTTGGGTCTCACAACTCACACTTTTCTCCACTTCAGTACTTCTCAGAGTCTTTAATATCCTACTAAACATTTTGAATCTCCAAGAAGGGGCAACAGCAAGCATCATTGCCCAAAATTATCTGACCTTCTAACCTGAGGGAAAATCATGGATCAGATATTCTTTGAAACACACTTTGGAAGCAGAGTGTTAGGAATAAAATGTGTACACACTCCAACTCACCAGTTTTGAGCAGAGGGAAGGAATTGAAAGGAGTGAAGACTGAGCTCGAGGAAGGAGGTTACTGTACAATTTCTGTGAATACCAGTGTTTATGATTCACCTTTGTGGCTTGGTAAAAGTATGGTGTGGTTCATTCTCAGACTATAAGGTAGATTTCTAATCATTGGATTTTCATGATGAGTATTTTGTTGATACTGTTGATTTCTATTGATGATTATATTAATATACAGCTGATTTTTACAGATGCTTGCATCTTCTGAGGTACTGCCATTGATGATCCTGGTACCAAAATGCCCCAAAAGAGGGGTGGTTACTAAGTAGTAACTTTCAGTATTTTTTTAAATTCTTGATACCTTAAAAAATATTTTGTCTGATATTAAGAGCACAACTCCTGCTTTCTTTTGTATCCTATTTGCCTGAAATTTTGTTTTCCATCCTTTTACTTTGAGTCTGTGAGTGTCCTTTCTGATGAGATGAGTTTCTTGGAGACAATATATTGTAGCCTCATGATATTTTATCCAATTTGCCATTCTATGTCCTTTCGGTGGTGCATTTAATCTTTTCACTTGACTTTGTGGCTGCTTTTATTCCAGTGAAATATACTAATTTAATCATTGAAAACTTTTTTTTTTCTGAAATAGCTTTTATTTTGTCTGCCCTGAAGAAATTCATATTGAAGTTCTAAAAATAGAAATCAAAGGTATTTACCTTTAATTTGTCCTTCTTTATGGTTGCGTAATATTCCATCATGTGTATGTACCACATTTTTTTAATCCAGTCGTCTTTCAATCTTTCAATAGGCAGCACAGTTGGCTCCATGTATTTGCTATTGTGAATAATTCTGCAATAAACATGCATGTGCAGGTATATTTTTCATAGAGTGATTTGATTTCCTCTGGGTGTGTTCCCAGAAGGGTGATGGCAGGGTCATATGGAAGGTCAATTTTGAGATCTTTTAGGAATTGTAAAACTGTTTTCCACATTATGACAGAAACAAAGTCTCACATCAACACTAACCTTATACGTAAAAGAATTAAATGTTCCACTTCAAAAATAGAGGTTGGTGGAATGGATTTAAGGAAAAAAGCATGATCTAATCAAATGTTACTTACAAGAACCCCACTAATTGGTAAGATACTTATAGACTGATGATAAAGAGGTGGAAAAAAATTAATGTAAATGGAAACCAAAAGTGAGCATAAGTAGCTGTACTTATATCAAAAAAGACTTTATACAACAACAACAAAAGAGACAAAGAAAGTTATACAAAGATTAAGGAGTAAATTCAATATAAAGATGTAACTAACAATTCTAAACATATAGGCATTCAAAATTAGAGCACCCAGATTCATAAAACAAATAATATTTGACCTAAGAAAAGAAATAAACAAAATTAAAATAATAGTGGAAAACTTCAGCACCCCCACTGACAGCACCAGACCAAACATTAAGACAGAAAACCGTCAAAGAAACACTGAAATGAAATTGACTTTAAATCAAATAAACTTGACATTCACATAACATTCTACCCAACAATTGAAGAATATGCATTCTTCTCATTAGCACATAGAATATTCTCCAAGATAGACCATATGTTAGGCCACAAAACAAGTCTCAATAGATTTTAAAAGATCAAAGCCATGTCAAGTATATTCTTAGACCACAGTAAAATAAAACTAGAAATTAACTCCAAGAGGAACTCTCAAAACTATGTAATACATGAAAATTAAGCAATCTTCTTCAGAATGACCTTTGAGTCAATGACAAAATGAAGACAGAAATTAAGTTTTTTCTTTTTGGAAATGAATAAAAACAGAGACACAACATACATCAAAAACAATGTGAAAAGGGAAATATATAGAGTTAAAAGCCTACATTTAAAAAAATGATAACATTGAAGTTTTTCGAGGTCACATAAATATTTGGAAATAACAAATATTCCTTACTTTGTCTTTTTTTAAACATATAAGGAGGGACTCAAAAAAATCTGAAGTTATCTTTTGGAGGGTGGGACCCTTGGAGTATTGTCTCTCTCTGCTAGGTATGTGTTCTAGCAGCATCAATATACCAGCTAGTGTTGCTGCATTCAGCTTCAGTTATTTTATTTTATTTTATTTTTGGAGATTCTTTCAACGTGTTTGCCTACTTCATAATATGTGAACTATGAGTGTACCTGCCCACACCACTCTAAGTGTTCAGCAGTTTGACCAAAAAGGGTATGACCCCATTTCTCGCCTCCTTCTTATCCACTTAATTTTGCCTTGAGCAACTTTTTTTTTTGTTTCCCTGGATGAAAAATTCCTCAGATAAAAACGTTTTGCTGACGTGAAAGAGGTGAAACAAAAACAGCAGGAGCATGAAAAAGCATCAAAATTGATGAGCTCAAAAACTGTTTTGAGCAGTAGAAAAAGTGTCTAGATAGGTGTGTTGTGTCAGATGGATGGTACTTTGAGTGTAACTGAAGTTTAAGCTTGTAAGAATAAATACACAATATTTAATAAATAAACTCCAGATTTTGGGGGGTGCCTCCTTATATATTGCATATTATGCATATATTCTTGTTAAAGGCTCTTCATAACATTTTTATATATTACAATTCAAATAAAACTCATTTGAATTGTAATATTTAATTCAAATAATTAAATATTTATTACAAATTTCCTAACACTGGTTCAATATAAATCTATACATTTTTCTCTGGCAATTAGATAAGGAGCTTCTTAGCTTTCAGTCACAGATATAATTCAGTTCTTTTCTTCACATTAGTAAGAATGTATCCCTTTCAATATTTTATTCTCAGACTATTACAGTGAAAAGGTATTGCTTGAAAAATGCTTTTCTTTCTTTTAGACAGCGGATGTGCAATATTGCATTGGAAGCAATTTCTTCTATATCTCCTAAGTCCCATATCATGATTAATAAATGCATCCATACTTATCCCTATATAGAAAGATAGATATACATCGTATTCTCATTTAACTATGAAGCAAAAGTTGAGATTACTAGTTCTATGTATCTAAATTTAGACTTTAAAATCACTGAACTATTATATATACTTCAGGAGACAGCTTTAGCCTTTGAGTTTTAAGTCTCATCATAGGCTCTTAGGATATCCTCTTCTTAGTAGTTAATTGGTAGCTTCAGCTGGGAAGTCTATTTTCATCTTCTTTCCATTTGCTATGCAAAAGTAAATGACAAAAAAGTTGGGAATGTAGTGCTTTTTAGCTTACTTAGATCGACTTGAAATCACTGTTAGGACATGGACGATGTAAAGATTATGAGCACACATTCCAAATATGATATTTAGCTTCAATTCTTTTAAGTGCTGACAGAAAATAAGATATTTTAATTGACTTCCTTTTGTTTCAGTTTCTTTAGTGGCAAATGGTAGTCAAAATAAAAACTTACCTCAAGACATTATGGTGAAGATTAAATAAAAGTGCTAGTAAAAAATATACGCTATGACTTTTCAAGTGTTCAAAGCACCACACTTGGGCAGTGTAAGTGTAATGCCAGACTTGAAAGACAGTGATGTAGTGGTGGTGGGGCAAGCCTCAGGCTCCCAGGCAGTTCACACTTGTACTAATGGTGGCTATGATAAGCTGTACTGGCCAGACTTCGTGCCCCCAGGTAACACTTGTGGGTGGGTAGCAGTTCTGTAGGTAGTGGCCTACAGTAGTGGCAGTAACTAGCTGGTTGGACCCCACGTCAGGCCCTTGAGAAGAGTGCATATATGCCAGTGGCGGCTGACATAGGCAAATGGGACTATAATAAACTAAAATGTTTCTTCACAGGAAAGGAAACAATCAACAGAGTGAACAGACAAACTGTTGAATGGGAAAAATTATTTGCTAACCATTCAAATAACAAGAAACGAGTATCAGATTATACAATTCAAGGAACTCAACAATAAAAAATGAAAAAAAACCCCAAAAAACAGATTATCCCAATAAAAAGTGGGCAAAGAACATGATTAGACATTTCTCAAAAGCAGACATAGAAATGGTCAACAGATATATGAAAAAATATGCTGACAATGACTAATGGTCTGGCCAATACAAATCAAAACCACAATGACATGTCATCTTATCCCAGTTAGGACGGCTATTCTTATAAAGACAAAAGGCAACAGATGGTAGAGAAGATGCAGAGAAAAGAGAGCTCTTATACACTGTTGCTGGGAATATAAATATGTATAACCATTGTAGAAAACAGTATGGAGATTTTGCAAAGAAAAAAAGAGGAGACAAAAAAGGAAAAATAAAGAAAGAAAAATAAACCTCTAAATAGAGCTTTCATATGATCCAGCAATTTTATTATTGGACAGTTATTTTAAAAAAGGAAATTAGTATATCAAAAGAATACTGCACCTTCACGTTTGTTACAACACTAGTTACAGTACAAAGATGTGGAATCAAGTTAAAGGTTTATCAAAGAATAAATGAATAAAAAAAATATTGTATATATACAAAGTGGAATTCTACTCAACTATAAACAAATGGAAATTTGTAATTTAAAGCAACATGGTTGGAATTGGAGGTCATTATGTCAAATGTAATAAACCGGCACAGAAAGACAAAGGTCACATGTTCTCAAGCATTTGTGGGAGATAATATCTTTGTCTCATGGAGGCAAACAGTAGAATAGTAGCTACCAGAAGTTGGACAGGGTGTGCAAATATAGGTTCTGGGAAGGTGATAAAGGGTGTTTAGTTAGTGGGTACAAACATATGTTTAGATAGAAGAAATAAGTTATAATGTTCAATACAAGAATAGGGTGACAATAGTTTATAGCAATGTTCTTTACATTTCAAAATGACTAGAAGAGAGTACTTATAATGTTCCCAACGTATAGGAACAAGAAACACTCAAGATGATGAATACCCTAAATATCCTGACTTGATCATTACCCATTTTTATGCATGTAGCAAAATACCACAGGTACCCCATAGAAATATATAAATATTATGTATCAATAAAAATATATGAATTGTTAGACTGGATAAAAACAATACTCAATTGTATGCCTTTTACAATAAGCCAATTTTATATATTAAAACATAAACCTGTTAAAAGCAGCAGGGTGACAAAGATATTTCATACATACAGTAATCTGAGGGACACTGCCTTGCCCATATAAATCTTAGACAAGTTAGATTTTAGAACAAGTTCTATTACCAGGGACATTGAAAGACATCCCATAAAAATAAAGGGGTCAATTTATCAGGAAAACAAAACAACTCTAAATGTACACATGACTAACCCCATGGCGCTTCAATATCTGGGAAACAAAAACAGATAAAAGAAAAAAGAAATAGACACTTCCACAAATAAAACTGGTGACTTCAGCCTTCTTTCTGCAATAAATAATAGAAAAGTAGATATAAAATCAGCAACACTATTAACCAAACTGACCTATAGATATTTCAAAATCATTGAGAACAAAACTTAACTCTTGCTGTTCCAACCATTTTCCCAATTTATTTGAGAGTAACGCTATCCTTCTACTTTATCAGACCAAAACCTTGGGAATTAGACACAATTATTTCAAACTACATACACTTTATAACCAATCAGCAAGTTCTGCCTGGTCTTCTTTTAAAATACATCTCAAATCTGGTTATACCTCAAGTCTACTATCACTAACCTGGTCTCTCTTGCAGAAATGCATGCAATAACCTCCTAACTGGTGATCCTACTTACTTAGCCTAGAGTATTTAGGAAAGAGAAGACAAAGGGATTTTCACAATCCACACATCAAACAGTTTGATATTTTTGCTTATAACTCTTCAAACACCTCCTGAGGTTCATGTAATTTGTATTCTGATTATCTCTAAATCTTCATATTCTACTTCTCTTCCACTTACTTTCTTTGTTTAAACTACACCTTGCAGTTTCCTTTTTTAAAAAAAAAAAATCACTTTGTTTTTCTTTGTTAGGACTTTCACAGCTAATATCTCCTCTGATTTGAATACTCTACCCACTGATTTTTGCAGGTCTCTGACTCCCTCACTCACCTCCAGCCATTCTTCATTCCAAATCTTGACATTTTTTTCCCATGACACTTCTCATACCATCTAAAATTATAGTGTTTTCTATTGCTCATGTATTAATCTTCAATCTTTCTCACTATAATGTGAGGTAGATGACTCTACCCAGAATAATGCTGCTTTTCTTCAACAATATCTCCAGACTTACATCTGTATATCAAAAGAAGTTCACAAGTGTTATTGTAATAATTGACTGAAAAATATATTAAAGTGGATTTTTCCTGGTATGTCTCCATTTGTTGTACAGTTTCAGAAATAAAAGGAAACATAACTAGTCATGAAAATGCTAAGATCAGCTTGCCTTTTAAAACTGTTACATTTTCTGTATTTTGTTTCTTAAAAAAACTGTGAGCTTTACAAGTGATAAAATAAATGACAAGCTTTCTTTTTTATAATTACAACTATACATCTCATTATTTCCATTGTATTATCTTGACTGTCATGAAGTTCAAGTTATGTATTTTGATTTATAATAATTACCTTTAGCCTGGGTTTTGAAAATCATTGTAGGGTTCTTTTCTCGTTTTAATGTTTTAATAACACTATAACTTTGGTATCTTTAATTTAAAAAGTCTCTCATAGTTTCTTTTTAAGTATGGCATATAACTAACTATTCCTGTCCTGCAGACTATAAATAGCATATATACTATATGTTTCATATCCAAAAAATCAGAAGATTCCAGTGTTGACTAACAAAGAATTTCTAAGGAGGGGTTCTGAGAAAACTATCACACTTTAAGCAGAATATGGCAGAAACATATTGTAGCAAAGTCATCCCTGTTAAGATGCATTGATACCTACAAATATCACAGCTACATTGTTGTCATTGGCGATTTTCAAGATCAATTAAAAATAAAATAATAAAAAAGCAAAAGTTCTCTCTAAAACATTCTCCAAACTTCAGGGTTTAGCTCAGTTGTCATTGCCTGAAGCAGAAGAGCAATTTAAATGTCTAAAATTGAAGTATGACTGTTTGAAAGATTCAGTCAGATTTTATTTTCACTCTTTCAAAAGAAATAACAGGTACATTATTTTTGACAAAAGAACACCTTACACATCCTTTGACCTGATTGGATTGCAATGAAACATAAATACAATCATAGAAGAATGAAAACTAATTCAAACATGAAGTTACTATGACTTTGCACAAATGCCTCTAGCTATTCTATGATCTTATTTTTAAACTAAAGAAAAGAGAAGTATCTTATTTCTTCTGGTGCTGCTTCTCAAGTGAGTCTTTGGTGGCCTTGACATTCCTGGCCAATCATTTTAGGATCAAAATTTTATTGTTTGAAGATTTTTGTTCCTGCTTTTTCTGTGTTTTATCGTGTTTAGAAAATTTACATTACTAGATAGATTTCCGTGTAGGTATTAATTTATCACAAACTGATTGACTTGAAATAACACGTTTATCATCTCAGAGGATATGGAGGTTGAAAGTCAGGGCATGACTTAGCTGGATCCTGTGCTCAAAGGCTAACTAGGCTGCAAGCCAGCTGCAGGTCAGACTGAGCACCTCCTGTAGCTGGAAGGTCTCTTTCAAGCTCATAGGATTGTTGGAAGACTTTAGTTTTTTACAGTTATAGAACTGAGATCCTCTTTTATTTCCTGGTGGTTAGATAGGGATATATTTTTACAATTCCTATGGGCCACCTCCAGTTCTTTGCCATATAACCCTCTCAAGTATGATAATCATGTAGTAACATGCCACAAACTTTGTCATATAATGTAATCCAATCAAACAATTGATGATCCATCGCTTTTGTGATAAAAGTCAATCTAACCAAGACAGTGACTATTCTGTCATCTGTACCATATTCCGGTGGCTAGAAGCACACAGGAATGACTTATTGGGGGCCACCTTAGTGTGTATACACTATAATTGAATTAATAGTTATGTGCTGAAATTATTTTTAAAAATCCACAGTTTTGCTTATTCATTGTTTTACAAAACAAGAAAGAAGGATGAAAATAAATGGTGTAGTAGTGTCAACATTTTTACATTAGACAATTCAAATTATCTTTTTCTTTTCAAATTTTAAATAATCACTGCTCTTACAGTCATTTCTCCAATGTTTTCTGTATTCTTTACACATTTGCTTATTATTTACAAACTATAGTTTTACAGGTAAATTGTCACTTTTGCATACATGCATCTATCTGTTTAGAAGTTTTTAAGGGTATGTACTGCTATGTCTAAGAAAATAATCTAGAAGCTTGACAGACAATGGTGAGCAGGATATATAAAGCCTCATTACTTAGTTTATATTTTGGATGAGGATATAGATACTCCATGCATTTAAATAAATAAATAAATAAATAAATAAATAAATATATATATATATAATTGGAAGTTTATCTACAAACAGGAAACATAAAAGAGTGTCCTTGAATTAGGAAACATTGCAAACATTCTGAGATAGAAGTTATTTTGCTATATTTTGAAAAGTGCCAACCTGGTTTTCATGGATAGAATTGAATAAGCAAAATAGCAATGAAGTGAGAGAGATAGGTAGTGGCCAGGTAATGAACTTTGTTGACTATATTTAGGTAATTTAAATATTTTCCTTATGAATAGATGCCTTTTGAAATTTTTGAGTAAAATAACATGTTTGTGTAATTAAAATGTTATTTGTGTTTCTATATGACAACTTTAATGCTCAGAAGCAAACTGGTAACTTATAACACCGTAAGAAGGTATTTTATTAAAAAAGAAAAGTACCCATTGTGCTTTTAAACAGACAAATCTCCATTCAAAATGAGATAAAAGTGAAATTTTGAAATATTTTGAAGATCTATTTGGCAGAAATTGCTCATATATTGAACGTTGAGAATGACAACAAAAAAGAAATGTCTCCGAGAATTTTTGGACTAAGCAACTAGATGAATAATAATATTTGGCAATATGTGGAAGACTTGGGACATGCAGGTTTGGAAATAAAATTTGTTTGAAACTCTGTTTGCATATGTTAAGCTGAAGATGCCTATACACATTTAAACTGAGATGTTAAATATGCAGTGGGCCATCAGAATCTAAAGACAGGGAAGGAAGAGGAACTGGGGGCGCACATTTGGAAAACTTTGGTATACATAGTTGTTTTTAAAAAAGACAATAGTGCTATGACTGAGCTTGGGGCATTCAACATTAAAAGATTTGGAAGGACAGTCAGCAAGGAAGGATACAAATTGTATCCAATGGAGCAAGAATTTTAAAAGTTTGATGTTCACAAAGAAATAAAAATGTTTGTTGCTCAGGCTGGTCTCGAACCTCTGGACTCGGGCAATCCAAAAAAAAAAAAAAAGAAATAAAAATGTTTTGAGAAGGAGGTCATCATTTACTTCTGCCATTAAAAAAAAAATTGTGCTATGGGCCGAATCTTAGGGGAATTTTGGAGTCTGTGGGAATACTTTTTATTTTTATAATATTTGAGAAATGCTCCTGGTATTAGGTAATTAGTTGACGCCAAGACTGTACTATGGAACAAATAACACAGTGTGATGTCTTACACATCATTTCTGCAGGCATTCAGTTTGGTAAAAAATGTACTAATAACTATATAAGCCTATAAACTAACTCTATTTATAGTTAAACACAATTGTTTCACAGTTGTTATATAAACTAAACTTTCCAGAAATTCTGCAAACTTGAGAATAAAGAAAAATTGTAGACAAATCTATGGTTTTTAATTTGTGGTCTTAGTGCCACACTTTAGCTATTGAAAATTTCTTTCCAATTACAATTTTATGAAATAAAAATATGAGACTTATTTGGAGACCATTGACCAGAGTATGAAAAAATGCATTTCCATTGATGAAAACTAAACAGAACAGACTTATTCAATAAAATTTTATTACTTGGAGGCTTATTTTATACATAGGTCCAATATATTTTAAAAAGCAAATTTGTCTCATCTAGTTCGATGCCTGGAAAGCAAAATAGAATACTGACTACTTTCCTTGAATAGTCATGAGAAGTCAAATTATTTACTTAACATTACATGAGTTATCAGCTAAAAAATGTAAGTTACTTGAGTTATTCAATACCCTTTATTTTTCCACTAATTATAAGTGATTTGGGCAAATATTTATTAAATGACTTCTTTCAGGTCAGGCTCCGTGGCGCAGCCTGTAATCCCAGCACTTTGGGAGGCCGAGGCAAGTGGATTGCCTTAGCCTGCGAGTTCAAGACCCACCCAGGCAACTTGGCGAGAATTTGTCTCTACAATAAGTCAAAAATTAGCCAGGCATGGTAGCACGCGCCTGTAGTTCTGTCTACTTGGAAGGCTGAGGTGGAAGGATCGCAGGAGCCCAGCACCGAGGCTGCAATGGCGGAGAGCGTGCCACTGCACTCCAGTCTAGGCGGCACAGTGAGATTCCAACTCAAAAAATAAATAAATGACTTATTTCAGTAAAATTATTATTATGCAAGTGTCCATTTACCAGTTAAGATAATTATAAGAATTATTGTATTCATAATATAATAACACTGTCAGAATAGTTTATTCAAATAAAATTTCTTTTTTATAACAAATTATATAAACCAAATTTAAATATATGAACTATAAATTTTATACTTAAAACAGTGTGCAGTATTCACATATGAGAATTGGTTTAAGAACTGTTCGCTTTCACCCATCTTCAATAATTAAGTTACAGAAGAATGCTATTATGAGTCAAGAGACAATTGGAAACTAAACAATAAAAGCACTGTGTGTAAACATTAATAAGATGCAAAGTGCCTATGATCAGCTCCTGTTGCCTTTACTGTAGTCTCTCTAGACTAGAAGTCTGTAGTTCGTGGTGCTGTTATTGCAAAGGCATATGCAGGTCAGAATCTAAATTTGCTTTTTTATGAATAGCTTCTAGTAGTTATTTCAAATGAAAGCTATAGATGGAAGAGAAGGGGCAAAACACACACACAAACAAACAAAAAATCACAATGGCAGAAACTAGCAACAAAGTAAATGGAAAGGAAACCCCAGAGAAGATATAGAAAGGTGAATAGTGAAAATATAGCAGTCTTAGACCCAGGACTTACATAAAGTGGACAGATGTTTTGCATAACCTTACACTATTTAAATGCAGAATATTTTAAAACTCCTGGCAATTGATTGTGTTTAGTCTGGAAAAAAAAAATGGAATAGACCAGATCAAAATAGTCCTGCTAGTACCTAGGAGTGAAGGGAATGATAACAGGCAAATTTTAAAACAAAAAGGAATTGAAAAGGCAATACAGAATAAAATTACCTCATCAATTGTTCTCTTGTTTGGGTCGATTAAATTTTAAATTGTCTAATTTGGATGTTGTACAAACTTCTCAAGTAGGGTTACAGTTAGAAGTGAGACGTTATCTACATCGTTGTGTTGTGTGTATGTGTGTGTGTATGTGTGTGTGTGTGTGTGTGTGTGTGTGTGTATCTTAGACTGTATGTGTGAGTGTGTGTGTGTTTCAAGAACTCCAAATATTCATATACACACTATCACTGAGTTGTATTTTTAGTACAATTATTCCCTGGGAGAGACAGTTGTCTATAAAAGGGCATGAAGAAAGAGGGTAAAGAGAAAAACAAGAAGAAAAAAAAAGGATGAAACAAACGGCAGGAAGGTTGCAAAAAGAGAAAGAAGGGAAAGTCAAGGGAACAATAAGAGAAAGAAGAGAGGAAATAGAACAGGACAAGGTAGAAGAGAACGAATAGGAGGCAGCTGGTGAAATAAACAAAGTAGAGAACCTGAGAAGAGACAGGAGAGGGAAAGAAACCTTTACTTGGCAGACAAATGTGTTGGTCTCCACAGATCTCTCTACTGTAGAGAAGGAAGGAAGCAGAAATAATGGTCTCACTAGGACATGAAAAGGCAACAAACAGCAACATCTCAGCAACAACATTCCCGTGACTGCAGAAAGGCTTCCAGTTGTGATGAGGACACAGTGACACAGAGTTGCATTAACAATCAGTAAACTGGTGATGAAAACAAAACATTGTTGCTGCATGAGTTTGCTGATTTTGCAACTGAAAGGGTCATTCAAGAACCTACCAGCAGCATGGAGATCACTTAGGAGCTTGTTTAAAAATATGTAATTCCGTGCCCTCCTCCAGACTCACTGAATCCACATCTGCATTTTAACAAGATCTCCAGTTGATTTGTATGCACATTGAAGTTTGAGAAATACTGCACTATGCTCTATGGATCCCTGAGGTAACATTAACATTGCTTTACATTCAAATAATGAAGGGCCAGCCACTGGGGTGCTGTAAAAGCAACCTGATATCTAAGTCAAGTGACATTCTTGGGAAGGTGGTAATTCTTGAGAATTCTCTGAAAAATGAAGGCTTCTCTTACTGTGCGTGCTTATGGGTTACATTGCCTGGGAAAATAAATGCTTTGTTTTTGGAAATGGTACTGAGACTCTACCATCAGCAGTACTGATTGCCATTCCTTTTATTATAAAAGGAATGGCGATGTATGTATGTATGTATGTATTATATATACACATAATTTTAATATGGCTGTATTAATAAGTTACATTTTCAATAGGAATGCCTTTACTTACCAAGACAGTATTTTTCAAGAGAGCTGAATGGATGTTAGAGCATCAGTCTATAACTAAGGACAAAATTATAGTCTGTTGATCTTATAAGAGGAATAGTGCATTACCTTGTTCCCGCTTGTATGATGACCTTACATGTAAAGGAGACTGTGTAGAATACCTAACATATCAGGAGCTAAGATCTATTATCAAACAGCACAATAGTCATTTCACATCTACATTATTAAATAAAAGTAATAAGTTTGAGTCTACACCTCGCTAAGCAATTGATATAATAATAAAAAAGTAGTTATGTAATTCATAGGGGTTATCTATATGGAAATCAGAATAATTGAATTACTTAATCATTCTCAATCATTCTCCAACATGGCCACTTATTTTAATTTTACTTAATGGCAGTTTTTAATTCATTTATGCATTTTTAACTGGAAAATTAGGTAAAGCAGTTATATGTGAAGGATCATGAAGAATAATACTATTTTGAAAATATATACCAGAATAATTAATAATTTATATCATTGCTATTTTTAAAAGCATTTATATTTTCATGACCTGACAAAAAAGGTAATAAAAATCATATTTTTAGGTATCCATTTGGATCCAAAATATTAATTATCACTTACCAGTACAGGAATTGAATATTTTTATGCTGAAAGAAAGGGGAAATTTTATTCTCAAAGAACAATTCTCACCTGCTGACCGGAGAATGAACATTTTATGTCATGTGTTATTAAATGAAACTAGACATGGCAAATTATCAACTGACAGAGAATTTTACACTATTAGTAATCTACTTCCCTAATTCTTGTCATTTATTTTGTGGTTTAGAGAGCAGAAGTTTTTAATAAGCATGATTTTTTTTTCAATTATTCTGCCTCATACTATTTCTAGATGTTGCCTAAGACTAATTAATCTCTATTTCTATTGTCACTTTATTTCTAAATGCTATCATAATTTTATGTAATTTCCATGGCTTTATTAATCAGAGTCAAAGATAAATAAGTTGTTTCATGAGATATATGATCTGTTCCAAAGTTATATATTGTTGGGAAAAAAAAAATTTAAAGCACACTAACATGAAATAAACAATAGTTGGTAGTTGTAAATTTAGACATTTAGAAAGTTTAAATAGAAATAAATGTGATATGTATAAATATATATGAATATATATTTATACATAAATACAATGTATATTAAGAGATTTCAGAATATATATGTTTAAAATATGCATATGTATTTTTTGCTTTCAAAGAAAGGTTCTCCTGTGTCTAGAAGTTGCATTTGGTCAGAAGTTTTACTGGAATGTGGCTGAATTATTTATTTAGACTTCAGTCACTAAAAGCATGTTTTAACAATATATTTAGAAAAACAGATCAGATGACGATCCAACCTATCAAAGATAGTGCTGGATAGCCAAAAGGAGACAACAAAATACCTTTGAAGTGTTTTTCTGACTATCATAATTTCACATCATTTGGCTTTTGAATCAAATCTCTACTCCTGTGTTTTCTCATTTGCTTTTGACTGGATCAGGTTTTTGAACTTGAACTTCCTCTCTTGATTACCAAGTAGTGCAGTAACTTTGTACTGCTTGAAATATATTTCAAAAACTGAAATATTGAAACTGGCTCATAGCAAAGCTTTTCTCACTTCTTCTAGCTGCAATTACATGGTGAACTTGATCTTGTTTTGTTCTCATTTAAATAAAAACTTATGAAACAATTGTGTATTGCATACATATATTTTAAATTGACTTTTAAAATTCTATTAATAAATGCAAATATCTTAAATATAAAATTTGAAAATAAAAGAAAAACTATAACAATTCTCATTTCTATTTTAGTGTGTAACATCGCATACTTTGTCTTGTTAAATAGAGAGCATCCAAATGAGAACAGAGTATTAATTCAAATTGAGTTTGCTGTTGCCAACCAGACTTACATTTGGCAGAAGCTCATGGCAGGCAGGGAAATTGGATAGGTTGATAATGACAAAACAGAAAGACTTAGGTATGCTCTGATTGGAAGATACCTAGGATTGGAGGTAATTGGCATGAGGAAGTTAACTAGAAAAAGGGCTCATGTGATTTGTTTGGGGAGAATCTTTGACATTTTCTAGTTGTGCCTGAGTTGAAAGTGGTGGAATGGGAGGAGCTGACGGTCATTGATAACATTCACTTGTATATTGTTTATCAATCCGCTCATTGGTTGATTTTTCACTTGCAAAAGACTGACCAATTCAAAGAAGGTTTGAGATCCAGATTTTCAGTTATTTCTGTACTTAGTTGTATCATGAGGTCTTACTGACCTTTTTGTTGTTGCATCATCATGTAGCAAATAAGAAAGTGAATGCACAGAAACATTTAAGCTTTTAAGTAGAATGCGGTGGGCCATTAGGACCACTAAAACAAAGATAAGACTCATTGATAATCCAAGTAAGATTTTTCAGAACCAGGAACTCCAATTGACCAATTCAGACCAAAAGACGTATTTCAAAGACCATGAGGCTGAACTTTATAGAGCCAAGTCGTTTTTTCCTTAGAGCAATGCATAGTCTCATTTTCCTTACTAATGTATTGATTCAAGTACAGTGAGAAATATTAGCCATGGCAGAGTTGTCAAAAAGACTGACCAAAAAGAAACCTAGAGCAGTTCATTATGCAGTACTCTTCGTGCTGTGTTGAAATTAATTCTATGCCTTCGAGGTGGTTCCATTAATAATATAATAATTTTCCTATAATCTTTTCTATTTGTGTGATTCCCACCATTAAAAACACTGTTCTCATTGTTCAATAACAAAATGAGTCAGTGGTTTCCCCAAGTAGAGTTTCTAAATAATCCAGGTTACTTCATTCTAGAGCTCACATCTGAGTCACAATTTCTAGTTTGGTGTTTAGAGAAATATGGTCTCTGTATACAGACACATTTGACAATACTATTCCTAAGGTCCACAATATGCTAGTCTGAGGCAAACAGGACCAACTGTCTTATTACAAATAAAACAGTATCCAGTAAAAGCATGTGGAGTTCAGAACTGAAGCCTTACATTAACTAAATTGCATATTTGCATCACTATTAATCTTTCCCAGGTGGCAAGTGTTTGACCCATTGCCCCAAAATGAAAATTGAATTCAAATTTAGAATTACTCAGGGTATGGCCTACAGATTTTTTGATTGTTTGTTTGTTTTGCTGTTGTTTTGTTTTGTTTCTTTGTTTTGTTTTGTTTTTTTACTGGCTCTTTTTCTCTTGAGATGGGGGAGAGAAGAGTACTAGAAAGTCACAGGTTGATTTGTTAAAGGTCATTTGCCCATGTAGATGTAAGCAGCAATGTCATCAGTCATAATTCTTTTTGGTCCCATTTGATGAAACTGGATGATTTTTCATGGGATTCTAAATAATCCAGGTGACCTCATTAATGGAGTAATGGTAATAGAGTAAGGCAGAGGGCAAGGATATTGTTTGGGATCATCTAAAAATGACATGAGCCTAACAATTATAGTCATGAGGGATGCAAGAAAAAAAGTCTATATGAGTGAACAACAATCAGCGGTCTATTTGAAGAGAATATTTATAAGTAAGTGCATTTTAAAAAGTAATAAAAACAGGACTTAGACAGAGGTCTTGCTCCAATGTCATAATAATCTATCCAGGGTCATCTGTTTGTTTCAAAGGTTTTGCATCAGCTGTCTACTTCCAAAGACCAACTGTTGTCTGGTGGATCTTGGGGAAGCCACAATATGAGATCTCTAGCTGGAGTCACTTCTAGTTGTATGGAATTTTAGATCTCTTCTGTAGTTGGGAAACGTGGACTAAAGGATGGACTCCTTAGAATTCCACAATTGTATTTGTTATGAACTGTACCTGATAAGATTCTTTCAACAGAGTTCAAGGGAAGTTCTTCTCTGGTATATATTTCAATAGCTAAAATGCACAGTTTTGTGAATAAATTCTTTTTGGTGAGTCCCTCCTTGTATTTATTGATACTAGTTAATATTTATTTGAAATCATCTGGTACCACCAAACGACCATCTTGAAAGTGGCATAGTATCAGAGTAAAGAACACAATCATATTTTTTCACTCTTTCCTTCTGAAACCAGAAAATAACTATTGCTATTTTATAATGGCCTGTTTGAATCCTTCACCAAATTCATTTTTTAACTGTTTAGACAGGCTCACAGCCTTTGGTTGGGCTGCTTGTTTGTCATAACGCTTTCCTAAAGCATTTCCTTTAGCTTCTGCATATCCACATCTGTTTTTGCCCGGGCCCCCTCCTTTATAATTACCACCTGTCTAGGAAGTAGGAATGCGTTTAAAAGTTTCTAAACAAGTTAAGAAACTTTAGATGATGGTTACATCAATTGTGAGAAGTCAAATGTATATTCTTCTCCAAAGGTATACTTGCTATCTTTATATATATTTACTTTCCAGTTTTTGGCTACTTGACAAGCTCTAGTAAGTGCAATAAATTCTGCCATCTTAGTTAATTTTTTCTCACTTAGAAGCCTATAGTCTAAAAGAGAGCTTAAACTGACTATAACATAGCCTGCTCAGAAATATCTCGTTTTAGCTCTTAGATATGATCTATTAAAAATGTTAGATAGGTTGGTCAATGATAGTCACCAATAAATCTGAGATTGGTATTTTTTTTTTTTAAGTGCTCTACAACTGAAGTAAAACAATTGTGAATTTCTTTTTCTAGCAGGGACTGATGAGTGTCAGGATTCAAGTTTTTCAGTGGCAAAGAGTAATGAGAGGGAAAAGTTGACAGCCTCTTAAAAGAGGTTAATGGGCTGACTGAAAAGCGCTGTGTTCTCAGTAGCAATGACTGTACTGGATAAAAAGCAAGAAGATTGAGCAGAAAGTCTGGAATTAGTTCAGCAAAAGCACAAGCATGATTTACAGCACTGTTTTCACTATTGCCCTCAGACAAGAGGTGTAAGCCTTTGTAATATGTTAAATAGTGGTTTATGGTAAGTGCTTGGTTTTTGATAATTCCCAAAGATTCAAAACTCCAAGGATTGTCTAGGCAGGCTCATGCACAAATAGATGTTTTTAAAAAGCAACTTGTAGTAGTTAAGGATGCTTGGAGAACAAGGCTGTTGAAAAGTTGAAAAGCTCCCTTCAGGTTCCAGAAAGCCTTTATGTTTAGCCTCCCATAGCAGAGGGTCTCTTACTAAGAAGTGTTCATTTACAATCCAATTACAATCCATAAAGAGGTGTTGCAGTCTCAGAATACTTTGGCACTCATCTGTAATATCCAATTAAACTTATAAATCTTACTAATTATCATTTTGTAATGTGTCTTGGATTGCTTTAATATCCTTTATTCTATTGGGAGAGATTATTTTTCTCTCATTTGACAGGACACTCCCTTTGAATGGACTGTACTTTTGGCAAAAGCATAATTTATCTATAAAACTTTTAAGTTTCTTTTCTGCTAAGATTGTGCTCTAACAAATGGATTCTTTTTTAGAGTCTTCACTGGTCTATACATTAAATAGAAGATCCCCTATATATAGTATTAAAATCTACATAAAGGGGAAAATTAAATATTTTAAACCTGGATTGGAGAGTTGGGAAAAATAGGAGGAAACTTTGGTGAAGCCGAAACCCAAAGGGTATATTGACTGTTCGAATCCAGAGGCCCACTAAAAAAGCAGAATGAAGGTGGACTACAGTGAAGCAAGTGGTTTTCAAATGGAATTGCTACTAAGATGGTGGGATAGTTCAACAATATTAGAAGTCAGGAACAACAAGTTTTGATGGCCCAGAAGTCTTAAAAAACACAGTATCCTCATTTATTTGATTTCTTTACTGGAAAATCATATGAAAAACCTGACACACAATTTCTTCAACTATAGGTTTAAGTTCAGCCTTACTTCTGGCTTCATGGAATATTGGGTAAGTTCAAGTAATTAGGTAAAATTTATTGAAATGTTACTAGATCTGCTTCAATTATATTTCTATGTAATGAATTTTTAGTGCATAGAGTGTCAGGTATGATGTTAAGTTTTTTTGTTTTTTGTTTTTGTTTTTGTTTTTTTATCAGGAATGGGCTCAAATATAACGGAGAAGCCAAAAGTGTATCCAGAGCAGACACAATCAATGAATAGTGGAGTATTCTAGAACCTCAAGACATCAGTCGTCTTGGTATGCATTTAATATCACAGTTACATTTATAGGTTCTTTGACATAATAGTGGGAAAATACATTTTCTTGGATGAATATTATATAACACATGGTTACAGAATTTTAATTACTTCAAAAAGCCCTTAAATATATCTCAAGTTCTATCTGCCTAGGACAGTCAGGAATGGATCAAGAATTACCAGTTTCCTTGTTTTTGTCCCTGGCTTTATCCAACTCAGGACCAATCAGAGAAGTCCTAATATTTTCCCCAAGCCAATTACATAAGATTCCTTGTTTCTAGTTAGCCTGTATCCTACTTCTCATGCCAACCAACTTCAATTAGAGCACACCTAAAATATTACCTTTTTTCACTCATTAAACTTTCCTACTCCCCTGCCTGCATTTATGTCATTTATGGGTGCCTTCATTATACATTAGGAAATCAGTAGAAAGATAGACTTCCTTTCACACCTTTTGTAACTCATTTAAAAATAAAATAAAAATAAAAATAAAACCTTTAATTAGCCGGACATGGCAGCGCGCGGCTGTAATTCCAGCTACTTGGAAGGCTGAGCGGAAGAATCGCCGGAGCCTAGCAGGTCGAGGCCGCAGTGGCCGGGAGCGGCCACTGCACTCCAGTCTGGGTGACAGAGTGGGACTCCAACTCAACAACACTAACAACAACAACAACAAACAAAACCTTTAAATTTATTAAAATGAAAATACCAATTCCTTGTTTTATTATTTCTCTATTATTATCTATATTTATTTACACTGCATTACTACACATATAAATAAAACATATCTGCTTAGATTATCTGTGCAAATTCATCTCGAAGTACATTTAACCATTATTATACAACATGCCCTTTAAGAGCATAAGAATCTTTTTATTAATTAAATCAAATTCTGGATGATATAAAAGACAACATTTGAAATCTGAGTTACATGCATGCTTACATAAAGTTCATTTAGTGACGGAGGTTGTAGATTGGGAAGATTTTGTCCCATCTAGTTATCACAAGACAATGGAAACTCTTTTAACTTTGCAAAGTAGCTTTCCAGATCACTTTGTATGTCCTGACTCTGCCCACAGATGTGGAAGAAATTGCATAGAAGATTCCAGGAGATTTTTTTTAATGGGTTGAGCCTAAAATGAACATACAGTTTTTCTATTTGAATTTCTTTGATCAAAATTAAACACCTTAAGATTATCTAGATGCAAATAGGAGTAGAAAATGCAGTCACTGGCTAGATAGCGACTTTCCAGAAGAAGACTACTTTATAAAAAGGAATAAAAGTCTTTGTTGATCAACTAGACAACTTTGTAAAATGAAAGATAAGATGTGTCATTAAAAATATTTCTTTGGGTTGTAATACTGACTTTAACACTGGTTTCATATTCTTATTAGGGCTGTAAGAACATAAGATAATTCAAGAATCTATAAAAAAGGAATCTATATAACGTAGATACAGCTTTGATCAATAAAACCCTACATTTACTACTCTCTATTGCGTTAGATGTCAGCAAAGAGACTGGAGTGAAGCAAAAATATGAATAAAAATATAGTCACAAATTCCTTACATCCTTGTTCACTTGCCAAAGTAAGACTACTACCAGGATAGAAGCTTAGATTAATAGATTATATAGACAGATACAAAAGTTTTGATTACCCTTTAAATATTATTAAAGCACAATGAATGATTTTGTTAGAGAAGGATAAATTGTATATATAAAGTCTATAGTAAAGGCCACAATCATAAAATTATATGGAATATATTAAAATTCTAGTTTGCACAATATTATTGATTCAATCATTAATAATATTTTCTATTAATGACTAATATGATTTAATAAAAAGGATAGGATTTTATCATAGTAGTTATAAGATCTTAGCGTTTTATGATTATCTTTATTAAATTATGCAATTTCTTTCTTAAAATAATTTCTGCCATTTCTGAGAAATTTAGCAAATGTAATCTTGGAATGGCTGGCCAGCCATGTATTAGGACTTCTGTTCATATTCAAATCATAAATATCTAAAAATAAGAAAATGTTAAACATGTATAAACTATAAGATCTTCTATTTTAAGTGTTTTATGTATGAAATAAACTGCAAACATCCTTATAAATCTTCCAAACAGCTAAAAACTAATGACGAAATATTACACTGAAACTAATTATAAAGTAGTTGGCCAAGTCCCTGATGTTTAGCAGAAACTCAAAGATAGGCAGAAAGGTGAAAACATTTATAGTGGAAAAAGAAAGTGATGACTTCAAGCTTTCTCTCGTTGAAGCTTGTTGGTATGGGAGTGCTGGAGGCAGCTAATGAGAAGTGGGATATCTTATGTGGTTATTTTGTGGGGCATAGTTGAGTTTCTTTAGTTGGTACTAAGTTGGTAATTGGCAAAAATTACAAAAGCTCTGTGATTGACCAAATCCTGACCTTTCATAGCTGATTCCTGAAGAAGTTGTATCTGAAAAGTCTATTCCATAGATGATCTAGTCTTTTCCATTAGTATAGCTTCTCGGTTTATATCTGATTATATACTATATTCAGGCCAGGTGTGGTATCTCATGCCTGTAATCTACTTTGGGAGACCAAGGTGGAAGAATTGCTTGAGCCCAGGAGTTTGAGACCAGCCTGGGTAACATAGTGAGACCTGTTCTCTCTAAAATAAAAAATAAAAAAATTAGACAAACGTGGTGGTCTGCGCCTACATTCCCAGCTGCTGAGGACTGCAAAGTGGAAGGATTGCCCGAGCCCAGGAGGTCGAACCTGCAGTGGCCATGATCCTGTTACTACACTCCAAAGTGGGCTACAGAATGAGAGCCCAACTCAAATAAATATGTTCATATATTCATAATATATTTTAATAAAAATGCATTAAAATGTATATATACTTTTGTAAACACTTTCCTGAACAACGTGATGAGATTTTATTTCACAATTCACTGTTATTTTAAGATATCTTACATAAAATCTGCATGGGATTACTTTGGATGTACATACCATAATTATATAATCGATTCTCTATTTGAACTTCCTCTCTTATTATGTAATTAGGTTGCCATTACTCTCTTATAAACTACATATAAAATTTTTATCCACTTTCCCACATTTTCCTAGTACCGAACATTATCATTTTAAGGAAGTATACGTTTAAAAACTTATTAACACAGTCTTTTTAAAAATACTAACACTGAGGACCATGATTCAGGATTACAGCTCCATTTCAGAATAATCAATTACAGAAAAAAAATGTTTCTTTGGAAACGTAAAAAAAAATACCCAGTTTTTAATTCCTTAAAATGTTCAGGTATGGTTCTAAAAATATTTATTAAAAAAGAAGTTGAAAAGAGATTTTCAAAATTCACATTGCAGTTTAGATATAGTGTACCTTGGAGAAAAGCAGATTTCCAGTATCGTAGTTTAATACAATATTATCCATATTAAAGTGTTGACAGCATCACTATCTAAAACTGATTTCCCTTTTGTTCGTCCATTGTGTGTTATGTAAACCTCTAATCACTAATCTCAGGTAACCACAAAGTTTTGTCACCTTCAGTGGATAAGGTCACAACTTGTTCATCTCCATAAGCTCGACAGCTAGCCAACAACTGGTCATAGGATCGTGACCAATGAATATTTACTGAATTTTTGACTAGCTGCATAACTGAGAAAAAAACAGAAAATTATTTTTATAAGATCCCAGTCTTTGCCTTTTACTTTTGACACAC
The DNA here is from genome assembly GCA_963574415.1 of Tarsius wallacei. NCBI lineage: Eukaryota > Metazoa > Chordata > Mammalia > Primates > Tarsiidae > Tarsius > Tarsius wallacei. The sequence goes on from CAUYQG010164342.1 coordinate 49,173, forward strand.
TTTTAAAAAAGAATCCCAAATCTTTATTCTACTTATAGCTTTCTTGTTCTTTTATTTATTATTATTATTGTTTTAATTTAATTTTTATTTTATTTTAAGGATGTGGGGTACAATTTAGGATTAGGTATACAATTGGACATCATACAAAGTTTGGGCCTCCCTTTGGTCCTCTCTTTGCCTGATTTGAGATCAGGTGCTCTTTTTTTTATTTTTTGAGTTGGAGTTTTACTCTGTCGCCCAGACTAGAGCGCAGTGGCCACTCTTGGCCACTGCAACCTCGACCTGCTGGGCTCTGGTGATCCTTCCACCTCAGCCTTCCAAGTAGCTGGAACTACAGGCGTGCGTTACCACGCCCGGCTAATTTTTTGATTTATTGTAGAGATGAGGTCTCGCCAAGTTGCCCAGGTGGGTCTCAGGTGCCCTTATTGATATTGTGTCCCGCACCCCAACCCCAGCAGTGTCCCACTACTGTCAATTCCTTTCTTATAGTATTATGGTAAGTGTTCAGACTCTGCATATGGGTGAGAACATGTGGTACTCTGTTCTTTGTTTCTGTGATAGATCACTGAATACTATAGCTTCTAAATCCGTTCAAGTTGCTGTGAAGTTCATATTTTGTCCTTCTGTATGGCTGCATAATATTCCATTGTGTATATGTATCACTTTTTTTTTTATCCAGTCCAGTTTCGATGGGCAGCATGGTTGGTTCCATGTTTTCGCTATTGTGAACAGTGCTGCAATAAACCTGAATGTGCAGGTATCTTTTCTGTAGAATGATTTGAGTTCCTTTGGGTATGTTCCTAGTAGAAAGATTGCTGGGTCATCTGGAAGGTCAATTTCTAGTTCTTTGAGAAAACACTACTCTGTTTTCCATAGAGGTTGAACTAGTTGGCATTCTCACCAGCAGTGTAAAAGCATTCCCTTTTCTCTTTTTCTCTACAACCTCCTGGTCATCGATTCCTTCCAGCAGTAGAATTAATTCCTTTAGTTTGATCTTTTTTTTTTTTGAGTTGGAGTCTCACTCTGTCACCCAGACTGGAGTGCAGCGACCGCTCCCAGCCACCCCAGCCTAGACCTGCTGCGCTCCGGCGATCTTTCCGCCTCAGCCTTCCAAGTAGCTGGAACTACGGGCGCGCGCTACCATGCCTGGCTGACTTTTTGATTTTTATTGTAGAGATGAGGTCTTGCTAAGTTGCCCAGGTGGGTCTCGAACCCACGGGCTCAGGCAATCCACTCACCTCAGACTCCCGAAGCACGGGATTACAGGCTGAGCCACCGAGCCCGGCTTAGTTTGATCTTTTAAGCATGCTTACTCTTCTTTCAAACAAGATAATAGCCATATCTGAGATTTTAAAAAAGAAAGACTTAAATATGAAAAAAGACAAGATAAAAGCATGGATACATATTTAACTGTGTCAATTTTTGCTTGACACGAAATTACTGTGTACTTTTGAAAATGTTATAAAGATTGATCAACTTTTCACTTCCTTTATGTGTTTTTAAATTACGAACTAAATTGGCTTTCATAAGTTTTGTACCTGTCAATTTATTTTGATGAAGTCACGAGTTTGAAATGGCAAAATGGATTTTCCTTTCTAAGTTATTTGTATAACTTTGTATCACTATTAAGGTGTTCTTACTTGAAAAGATATGCCATTGTTTCGAATTTTCCAATATATTCATTCATAAAATATGAGATGAATAGTGAGGAAATATTACAGTATAACAGATTTCTCTTCATACCTCACCTCACCTCACCCTAGTTCTGTTTCTCTGCATGGCAGACTGGAAGTCATAATTGCTATGAATGTGACATGGCCTCTGACTCCATTCCCTGCTGGGCCACATTGACTAACATTTATTAAGTAGTCCATGAGTGTAGTTTGATGAGTGCAATAATCTACTAGGGAGCTAACAGCTGTCAGCAGCTCTGTTGTGTAGTTTCAACATTACAGAAAAGCCCTGACCTTATATGACTGAATATAATAATACTTGAAGGTACAAACACATATACCTTTGATTTAAATCCATAGGAATAAAAAGCATTTGTTTTGTTTTTCATGCTTTGTTTTCTGTTCTTTTTGAAAAAGAGCATAGTTATATTGTGAATTGTAGCTTAAATAAATTACATACTTGTATGCAGTAATTTTCATAATTCTAGGGGATTTCTACTCTATCTATCCATCTATCCCTCTACCTACTTATGCTAAGGGAAGTTTCATATTGGTTGTGCAGGATATATCTTTATGGTCCATTAAGAAGCATCATTAGTTAAATTAATTTAATTTTAATCTAGCAATATTTAGTATTTCAGACAGTTTTCAAGTGTGGCACTGAAAATTTGATCATGCTTCATCTCTAAAGTAGTATTGTTTCATCAAGAGCACATGAATCAAGGAAGAAAGTGGAATGGACTGCTTATGAAAACATTTAATGCTGTTTGGCTCAAAATTTTTCATTGGGCATATATATTTTTTTAATCTACAAACTGTGCATTATAAAATAAATATAGAAAGGTGGTGGGTGTAGTTCTATCAGTTCTGGCCTGAGACACTGAAGCATATAAGGTGACGGGTAAAAATTGGACATTTTCAGACATTACTATATATCCCACTTCATTAATTGATAGTGTTCTGACATACTAACTTGTGATGATAAGGATGAATTTTGAAATGATTGAGTATCTGGTGTAAAAACATTCGACCAAACGGTTAATGCATTGAGCAGACACAGGATAGCTAAACCTCAGTGCTATTTAACAACACATTGCTGGAGCTATGTCTCTACGTGACAGAATCAATACATGTAGCTTAGTCAGGTAATGTTAAACTTCACTGACAAGCTGACGATTAGAAGGCCAGGTCACAGCCTTGAGAGCCACCTCCCAAACCAATCCAATCAAAAAGGTGCAACACTGCAGTATGACGGGAGAATGGACTTCAGAAAGTTTGTTTGAATCGATAAGCACTCTTACCCAATACCTCTTAGTGTCTCTTCTATGATTCCTTGTTTCCCAATGCACTCAAAGCAGAGTAAGAGTTTATGAGACAGGAAAGCTGTCTCCGTATAAATAATACACCGAAACTTTTATGATCCATTTTATGCCACAACTTAAATATTCACTAAAAGAGGGCAATGCTTCATCTTGATGACAGGGTAGTTTGACTTTTTATCTATCTGTTTATTGATTTTCTTCTACAATATCCAAAAAGAATGAGGCTACAATGTTCGTATGCATTTGACAACAGAAAACTGTTCTTGCTTTTGTATATTCAATAAGAAATAATGACAATGGGCCTTTAAACTAGAAATCCACTTTAAAAAATAATTTCAAATATTTATATCTCCCAAATCACTCCTTTTTATTACACTAAGCAACTTTCTAACCCAGAAGATTATAGTTAACATGGAAAAATGTGAAAGCAAAACAAAATATGATCAACTTTACTCAAAAATGACTCTTTCTAGCCTTCAGTATAGTTATTCATCAGTGCCCGTCATTCAGCTTTTTCTAAAATCCCAGTTTATTTGTTATGACCAGGTATATTTTATACATGGAAACCAAAGGGCAATAAAGCCTCATTGTCTAATAATTCACCATAACCTTAGTGTTAGTCCTGCCCCATGTCTTCACAAAGACTTGCTGCTAAGCTATGACTTTTACTTTCTTTTATTCTCTAATCAAATTAATATTTCCTCTTATTTTTATTTAGAGTTTTGCATCTTATTATTTTCACCAGTTTATATTTTCTTTATGCTTTTTATATTTTTACATCAAGTTTCAGGAAGCTACATCAACCCTGACAAAATGAATACAAGGACAAAATGTGTAGGGAAATATTCTTTCTTATCATGAAAACAGATTCACTTGGGAATACACTTCTAAGAGATCTAAGGTACTAATGTACAGTGAAGTTTGCTTGTGTAGGTTACAACAGACTTAGCCTTGTATTTCTTTAAAAAAATTATTTGCAAAGAAAATAGAATGACTAGATTTTTGAATGGCTGGTAAAAATAATAGTATAATAATAATAATCAATGATAACAAACATATTAATATTCTAGATCATATATTGATTTAGAGACTTGTTTCTCATAGTGTCTGCAAACCACTAGCATGAGAGTCGTCTTGAATGCCCATTGACTTGCTACATTAATACATCCTGGAGTATGGGTTCTGAGGCCTTTTGCTAAAATATCAGGCTTGAGAAACGTTTATTTAAAACAACACAATAACAACAAAGCTCTTATTCTCTATTTTTGGACATATGAAGTAAAAACTATTTTGAAAGATGACATTAAAAATATCCACTTTATATTAAAAATTCTGATCACATTCACACAATATTTAAGGGTAATATTCTATATGCAATTAGAATGTCCAAATAATTTCAAATATTTTATATTTTACTTAAATTTAATTTGAATACGGACTACCAATACTTAATTAAAATCTATTTCTTTAAGTATTTTGTGCAGTGGGAAGTTGTTGTTAGTCAAATAGTTAAAATATTTGGTAGGTTCAAATTTTTAAGAAAAATAGATTTATGCCAGGCTCGGTGGCTCAGCCTGTAATCCCATACTTTGGGAGGCTGAGGTGACTGGATTGCCTGAACCCGCGGG